>ADNK01002402.1:0-28303 GCA_000320545.1 Bigelowiella natans CCMP2755
CGTTTTGATAATCGTAGCACAGTGTGTAGTCCTTCCAAGCTTGCCCCCACCTGGAGCGGCATTGCGTGCATCATATATATATATATATATATATATATATATATCTCGTGTGTTTGTGTGTCGGTGTGTGTGTGTGTGTGTATGTGCGCGTTTTGTACAAGATGTATTGTAGAGTCTAGGCATTGATGTGTGCGTGACGATCTCACCTTTGGGAGAGAACGTACCATGTGGAACCGGCCTAGGATTATCAATGTGTACGTAAATATATATATATATATATATATATATATATATATTGATATATATCTGTGTGTGTGTGTGTGCGTGCGTGTGTGCGTGAGATGCAGTAGTATTGGTACAAGAAGTAGGAATACCTTCATACGATCGTTCTGAAAGATGCTCTTTATTAAACTCTTTTCGTCATCAACCTAGTAGCGTGTTAAGTGGGGGAGGGGGAGGGGAGGAGGCGAAAGTTCATGAAGAGGATGATGGTAGTGGTGGTGGTGATGATCGTAATGATGATGATGATGATGATGACGCAATGATGAACGTAACCCTCTGGTTACACACACACACACACACACACACACAAACAATTATAAATGATATAATATATATATATATATATATATATATATATAATATACATATATGTGTGTGTGTCAAATACCGTAGGAAGGACATTAAACGTGAGAAACAGCTTCTCTAAATCCACTTTGCTGCTCTTGTCCATCACCCAATCTCTGCAGATCATAACAATGCAATATATCAGTGACTAATACTAATGCCAATACGAATACTACTGCTACTACTACTTTCTCACAAGTAATGTCTTCTTGCTAGTGTCGGTCGCCATCGCTTTCTAACCCGCCCCCGCAATTGCAGTGTGCTCTCCTCTTCTCTCTTCTCTCTTTGGAAGGAGGCATATAACACGCACTACCACCACCAACGCAGTTAAGCACGTGGTTGCTGCCATAATATGCAATTTATATAAAATATTATATTTATATAAAATATGATATATTTTATATAGTATAGTATAGTATAGTATAGTATATGTATTGCCTGTATCTTTCGGTCTCTGCGAACAACTGTCCATCCCTGCCGGTGTTTGCATATAGCTCTGTACAAGTGCAAGGTAAAGGCAAGGAGAGACGAGGGGCAGCCCAAAGGCACACGCATCAGCACACTGTATATACTCCACAGAATACACATCAATACGACGCATGCTATTTTATACAAATATATATTTATATAATATATATATATATATATATATATATATATATTTATATTATTTATTTTCGCTATGAGAAATAACACAGCTTCATGTTTTTGGATGAAGGTGTGCGTGGCATATCCCGTCGATGTCGCATATGCGATCGTCCACACACAGCTCAATTCCTACTGCTGCTACTACTATTACTACTGCTATTACTACTACTACTACTGCTATTACTACTACTACTACTACTACAAATACTACTACCGATGCTATTACTACTGCTACTACTACTACTACTACTACTACTACTACCGATGTTACTACTGCTGCTACTACTACTGCTGCTGCTGCTGCTGCTGCTGCTACTACTTTTAGGAGCAGAAATGCCTCGAAGCACCGACTCCGCTCGAGACTAGATGTAGTAGCAAGTCGTTATTAATTGTAGCATGTCGTCAATTATTGTAGTAGGAGGTCGTTTTTCCCCCCCCCCCTCCCCCCCCCCCCCACCCTCCCTTCCTCCCTCCTCCATCAAGCATATCATCCATTATCATCATCAACAACACCTGATAGACTTTGCCATTACGTTTGACATCTAGGGTCTTGAGTAGAAAGTCAAACCTGCCAAAGAGGATGGATATATATATCACCACAATCCATCATCGTCGAGCCATCCATAGTCGGTGTTATTATCATCATCATTGTCGTTCATCATCATCATCAACAACAACAACAACGAGCAGCAAGGGCAATACGCATGATCTTCGTATTCGGAATACGGATCTCTCCGGAAGATTTTCAGACGATTACAAGCATAGACGCGATGAAGTTCCTCAAGAAAGGAAAGCTCATCGATGTTTCACCGATGTACAAAACAGCTTACTTCTCAGTATCCGTGCCTTGCAATATCGTGTCCAACGCAACCACAAATTCGCCTAATGTGATGGAATCTAGCCACGATTATACGGGTAAGGGGAGGGGGAGGGGGGGGGGGGGATTGGAGAAGTAGGAAAATCAAAGTTAAGATCTTCACAAAACAGCAGCATGATACTGGCCATTTTGTTCTTCTTCAGTCAAATCGCGGTAAGTACGCGGTGCATGCGTTTGTGTGCTGAGTAGCTAGCAGTGTCTCCCCCCACCATTCGTAGGCTCTTTCATAAATGCCTTGAAGAAGCTGCTGGCAGCGACAGTCTGGTGGCCTGAGGCAGAGCATGAATTGTTTGGCTAAATCAGTTTTTGTGCGAGAGTGAGCCCGTGGACATGTGTTACTATTCGGTTGAGCATAGAGGTTATATCCATCTCCTATGTAGGCCGGCATACGCACAAACGCACCTCCTTTCACTTCGTCTCTTTTCCCTTCGCTCCCCCCCCCGCTCGCCTTCTCATGTTCCCTCTTGCTGAAGAAAAACGTCGAGAACGCGTGTAGGTCGACTGCATCATCCTGAGAGTAGTAAATGGCAATTTTTCACACACCGAAGTGATCGTCGCGTTGAGCAAAACACAACGACCGCCCAAGGCCGAATGTAAGAAACAGGGTTGTGTTGTTGCACATGATTCTTCAAATGGCCACATCGGCTGATAATGCACGGGGTATTCATGCTGTCAGCATATTAGCTTCTTCAAGCAATATTCGTCGTTGAGGGATGGAAAGGTGAATCGTGGTACTAGTCCCACATAAACTGCAAGATCGACCATTACCTTCTTGCCTTTGCTAAGTTTAGCTACTCTCTTGAAAGCTCCGTGAAGGCTGATGAGGTGGGGGGGCACAAAGGAAGTCGTATCACCGTTCGTTTACATCCGATAGCATATTTTATTATTCTCTCCCTTTCTCTCTCTCTCTCTCTCTCTCTCTCTCTCTTATCTCTCTCTGTCTCTTATCTCTCTCTGTCTCTCTCTCTGTCTCTCTTTCTCGCGCGCGCACACACACACACACACACACACACACACACACACGCAAACGACAAACTCGCTGATTCCACTCGTTCTCTAGCTGCGGAGATGAGCTGTACCGTCTGATTTCGAAGCGCTGGAATCGCGTTTTGCGAGAAAGATCGAAATACAGCTCTTCCTAAAAATGCCCGCATGCAGCAGATAGGAGGAGTTGTGGCGTGTGTAATTTATGCGACGTAGAAGCCGATAATATTCAGGAAAGGATCATCTGCTGGACTCTCATGCTCGGCATTTTACTATGGCTTTCATTAACGTCCCCATTCTCTATACTCAATCCCAAAAGATAAGCCGGCCCCCACCAATCCTCCCTCACTGTTTCTGCGGGTTGTTTTTGATTTTGTAAGATTGCTAAGATCGCCTATCGTAGGGAAAATGCAAAGCTACTGATTGCTCAGTTTTGTGCCTTCGACCTCGTTCTTGATGTCCGTTGCAACGAAAACAGGCTCCTCCCCGTATTCTCCCTGAGTACATATGTAGAATTATTCGCGATGGAAGTGAATCTTGCTTGTTCTAGGCTGTACAGGTTCGTGCATCGGTAGGGGAGGGAGATACCTTCGATCTGCCGGTTCCCATCTTAAATGTGTTAAACGCCTTGTATTTAATTTATATCGTAGCAATTATTTATTGTCTCTATACCGATATTGTATGCCATTTTTAGTAATAATAAACATTCTGGTATTTTTACAGCCGACTGTTGAAGTTCGTTGACGCCTTCTAATTTGAGCCTTGATTAGGAGAACTTTTTGCTTCAGACGAAGTTGTGAATGACAGATTTCGAAAAGGCCTGTAATTATTGGGCATGTGCCCTTTTCCAAAAAAGTTCGAGGATGTTCTGTTCGACTTCTCATGGAACTCTGGATTTTTGCTACGTTGCTTTGAGACGTTTCCGAAGCACGTTTCCGAAATTTAATAAGAATCTTAGAAAGAGTCCGCATTTGTCATTGCCTGGATTAGTATGACTAATAAGCCATTTTAGTTGTCATAAATCCCATTATTACATGAAAAAGACGAATCGGAGAGTTTCGGATATTTGATTGTCGTTGATTTTGACTTAATTTTCGAGAATCGTTCCGAGACAGATTTCGAATCGGATGTCATCAAGCAGAAGCTGAGGAACGTGCCGGTCGACGATTCCCGTTTCTTAGGTCATATCACCTAATAGCTCTCGTACTAATCTTTGGTGAACGGCATTTTTTCAACTTCACACGCTTTAAAAAATCCTCAAACTTAAAAAGTCGTCTTTGGATTCCGGATATCAGCTTAGGATAAATTGAGTAAATATTCTCTTCGGGGAATAACGTGGATTCCGATCGGCAAATTTTATATTTGGCGCGCAAAGGGGGGGGGTTGCTCAGATGGAATATTAAACAAAGAAACACGCCGAAGTAGTTTCAGTTTCTAGAAAAATATCACATATTCTTATAAATTGTCCTACATTTAACGTGATACTTTTACTTAGGCACTCCAAAAGAAACCTTGGATTGTCTCGTCTTTTCTCGCCTTTTGTGTTATTTCATTAAACTGCCTACGTTTGTGTTGAAAAGGAAAAAAGAAATGATAAGGTATTAAAATTCTGGGTAGCATGCTCATTCGGGAATAAAAGGTCTAAAATGCGTTCTTTAATCGAGAAATGACCATTATTAGGTTCAAAACTAGGGTTTTGTTTCTAGATTTAGAAATATCTTATCTGAAATTCTTAAAGATCTGTTTCAGACTGTTGATTTCTGCGACATGTCTGAAGCAGTTTCCAAATATACGCTGTATTATTCTAAAAACAAGGAATATGGGAATTTTTGAAACTATTTTGTGATCCTCTTTCAAATTGCCATTGATTTTCTGGAGACTCTTTGATCTTAAATAGCTCACTCTGTTTTCGCCAGAAAAGGCATGAAAAAGCGGGAATAAGCTTCACGAGCCCGAGGAGAGAAGAGAAGGATCCGTTCCCAAAACTCAAAGGAGTCCCAGACAGGCGCGCTTGCCTATTATACTAACGAAAGTAAAGACCCACTCGTTCCCGCCGTTCCAATTCATCAACCATGGCTGACCGGGTACGTTCTTCCATGTGAAGGCTAGGCTTCTTACGCCCTCGTTTTTGTTTATTCTGGACCGGGTGGGGGGTTCAATAGTTTTCACATGGTCACTTGAAACTGAATAAGATCTAGTACTCTGCTTCTCCTCCGCGTTTTCAGCACAAAGAATCTTATATTATTCTTTATGCTCTCAGGATCCAACTCGTCTTGAACTCATCAATGCCAGATTCGACAAGGTCGACTGGTCCTCTCTGGACTCTATTGTCACTACGCTCCCTGCGTACAAGCAAGAGCTCGTCCGGCTTCAGAAGGAAGGGGTGAAGCAGCCTTCCAAAAAGGTTGAAATTGAGATGTTCAACCTCTGGACGCCATACAAGGACAAGCAGCTTTACAAGCAGACGGAGCTTATTCTGGAGCCTCGCAAACGCCATGCGCTTTTTGGACACAACGGATGCGGTAAATCTACCCTGTTCAAAGCCATGGCCGGCGGGACTCTGTTTGACCAGGGTTTCCCAAAGCACATCTCCGTGCTCCACATGCAGGAGATCGAGACTTCTCCGGACAACGGAACGCTTATGGAAACTGTGATCAACTCTCACGAGCTTCTCTACACTCTGCGAAAGTGCCGTGCTACGCTTGAGGAGCTCATCAAGAAGGAGGACAAAGAGGAGTACAAGGAAAACCTTGCATGGGTCAATCAGGAGCTTGTTTTCCTGAAGGACGATACTGCTGAGGAGCGCGTTTCGAAGATGCTTAAGCCTCTTGGTTTCGATACCAAGGCTCAGGCTAAGAACGTGAACGAGCTTTCCGGAGGTCTTCGTATGCGTGTAGCTCTTGTCTGCGCATTCTTCCAGTCACCTGACCTTCTCCTCCTCGACGAGCCTACCAACCACTTGGACTTCCCATCCGTCCTCTGGCTCGAGAACCGCCTTCGTGGTTACTCCGGATCCTTCTTGCTGGTGACCCACGATCGACAGCTCCTCGAGAATGTGTGTAACTCCGTTATGCTTATCGAGGAGAAAGAGATCAACTACTACAAGATGGACTTCAAGTCGTTCGAAAAGCGCAAGGCTATCGACGACAAGAAGAAGTACGAGGAACGGGAGCGCTTCATCGCTCGCAACCGTAACCCGGACCCATCTACTCCTGTTGGTCGCCGCGTGGCAAACTACAAGAAGTGGATTAAGGACTACACCCTTAACCAGGTTGCTATCGGTGATATGTTCACCTTCCCTGATCCTACCCCACTCCCCGGAGTCGAGGCTGACACTCCTAAGGACCAGATCAAGCTGATCGACATGAAGGATGTCACCTTCGGCTACAAGGGCGCAGATGTGAAGATCTTCAAGAAGGCCACCAACTGCACCATCACCGCTGAGACTCGTATGGGTATTATGGGACCTAACGGTGCTGGTAAGTCCACTTTCCTCAAGCTCCTGACCGGGCGATTGAACCCTACCACTGGTACCGTCACCACTGCTGAAGGATTCAAGCTTGCATATTTCGGCCAGCACTCCGCTGAGGAGCTTCATCTGGAAATGACTCCATTCGAATGGATGGTGCACAAGTACCCAGAGGAAAAGCAGCAAGGAAAGCTCCGCCATCACCTGAAGAAGGCAGGAATGTCGGGCGAGATGTCCGACACTCGTATGAAGGGCTTCTCCGGTGGACAGAAGGCACGTGTGATCTTTGCACAGCTGACTTACGTGTGCCCTCACCTCCTTATCATGGACGAGCCTACCAACTTCTTGGACCTCGAGTCCGTGGACTCCCTCATTACCGCTTGTAACAAGTACAAGGGCGCTATGCTCCTCGTAACGCACTCTCGCCACATGCTTCACTCCTGCGGAAACATTTACCTCTCGATCACCCCTGGCAAGTTCCAGTTCTTCGACAGCATCTCGGACTGCGAGCGCGCTACCTACTCCTTCATCAAGGACGTTGAGGAGGGCAACAAGGTGCGCATCGATAAGGTCCAGGGAGGTTCCGGAGAGCAGGTTGAGGAGGAGGAGGAAGAGGAAGAGTTCACTATGGAGGCTATCATGAAGCGCCGTCAGAAGCACAAGGAGGCTCTTGCTGCTGCTGAGGAGGCTAAGAAGGCTGCGAAGAAGGCTAAGGAAGAAGAGAAGAAGGCCAAGATTGTCGTCAAGGCACAGAAGGAAGAGTGGAAGGTAGGAGAGACCTGCCTCGCCTTCTGGTATGAAGACCGCAAGTTCTACAAGGCTAAGGTCCGCCAGGTCTCCAAGAAAAAGCCTGTCAAGGTTTGCTGCACCTTCATGCAGTACGGTAACTCCGTGGTCCTTGAGCCTGCACAGATTCTTCCTGAGGGCATGGAACCTACCAAGGAAATTCGTCAGTCGGCTTACTACCTTCACGTCGAGCAAACTAAGGCTAAGAAGGCTGCTGTTGCCGCGAAGAAGGAAAAGATGAAGCAAGATCGCATGAAGAAGCGCCGCCAGCGCCGTTAAGCGACTTCTTGCTGTCATTTCCCGTTACTGCAGATACGAATGGGCAGGGCGAGGATGGTGTCCCATAAGTGCGCTGATGGTTGACAGTGCTACTTTCCTAACGGGAGGCCTCCTTTACCATCGCTCATCTCCAGCCTGCGTTTCGGAGATGACGGGCTTACTCAATGCATTTATTATAAGTCTTTGAGTAACTAATGAGGTATGCTCCCCCAACTATAGGCTCGGTGCATACTTGAAAACAAGTAAACAATTAACTCCTCCCTGATCACATTAATTCCATAAAATCTCCCGGCTCATGGCCGGATTCCTGCTTCTACACCCGATGCAAAGTCCCATCTCACTGCCTGGCTCATTGCCAGATTCTACAAAACTATTAATCGTCCCAGCCCAGCTGCTGGATTACTCTCGGCTCATGGCCGAATACACGTCTTATCTTTTTACTTCTTCGTTCTCGATTTTGTGAGGCGCCTCAATTGGGGTGTCTATATGCACGGACCCAAACCCTCATGGATACCTTCGTTGATCTAAAAGCCTCGGTCCAAGATGCATCTTTTTGACATGGCAACTCACGTAGATCCAAACTTGCAGAACTATGACAACCAGGATAACGATCGCTATGGGGAAGGGGGTGTTTGGGGCGTTTAGCAACGCTTCTTTCTCCCAACCTCTCGCGCTGATTCTGGCTGCCTCTGTAATGCCACGATCTACAGATGTGAGACTTCTATGGCAATAACTACTACCATCTCATAAATTGCTTTTGAGAGTGATGGAACCGTGACTGATCGGCCATCGCTGGTAATGGCGAATGGGTTTAGACTTTGTGTGAAACTGATTGCATGAGACATACTCAATGGTGTCAATTGTAAACTTGATCACGTCTTTCGCTGTTCGCGTTGCCGAACATTCTTAAACCAACATGTGTGTGTGTGTGTGTGTGTGCGCGCGCTGCTTCATTTGAATGATACGCATGTCTCTCCGCAGCAACAAACTTCACCGTACCATGTTGAACCAAACTAGCAAATGACCAATTCATTTATTGACCGCCGCGCGTAGTGCAAATAATCTTTTACGGATACATCATTTAGGAGACCTGCTAGCCTGGCTCTAGATGGGGTAGCCGCCGAACTGCATAGCTGTTCCGCCAGCCCAATGCATGTGGCCCTGTGCTCTCCTAGCTACCTAGCTAGTCTAGTCTAGTAGTGCTGCGAGCTAGCGAGTGCCATGCTAGCATGCATGTGTCGGGCAATTGCATGCAAAAAGTGCCAGAGTGTGCTAGCTAGCTAGTTAGGCTGGTGGTGATGTGCGCGCAAGGTAAATTGAGGTGACGTCGCGCACAGTTGCACCTGCGCCCTTATTCTAGCTAGCTAGCAGCATTGCGCTTGTTTCATTTGCATGCATTGCATTTGTTCTTCGCTTCTCATTCTCATCAGCAGTTTTCATTTGCGTCGTCTAGGTCGTTACTGTCATCTTTTGCGAGAATGCTTGCATGGCGCTTCATGGTAACGTTGCACGTGCGGTGGCTCTCGCTTATTGCATCATTTTTGCGTCACAGCATGTTGCACGTCGTCATCATCGATCGCGACGAGCCGAGCTTTGGCATGTCAGACTTTGCATCGGAGCAGCCAACAACAAAGCAGCGGATGTGCGATGCTGCACGTGCAGCACAGTTCAGAGAAAATTCAGTCAAGCGTCACCTAGCTTATAATAAGCTAGCTGTTTGTCTGGCTAGCACGCAGCACGCAACTAGCTGCACGTCTTCATTGATGATGAAATCTCTCACTGATGAGGGGACCTCCCTCATGACTGTCCGTGATGCTGCTGTCATTGCAATCGATCATGACATCACGTGACATTTGCATGCGCATACGAGCTGAGCAATTGTGTGATGTTGCATGCACCACACTGCACAGCACGCTGTTGCTACACGTTCGACGACCAATCTAGCAATGCAATGTGCGCAAATACTGAAGGCAAAAACGCAGTCGCACACGCGGCTGCACACAGTTGTCAACATCAGGCTTGCACAAAACTAACGCACAGAGACACTGCTAGCTGTGCATGAGCATGATGTCTAGATGTGCGCATGTGACACGAGCCGTCGTATTCATGCCAAAAAAAAGCGATGTGTACGCGTGCGATGCGCAGTGCTTACTTTGCCAGAGGTTTGCAAATTTGTGCGGGAAACAAATGAATTCGATGTCAAATACTTGCAAGCATGCGACAACGATCGAATATGTACCTAAAATGATCTCTTCTATGCTACTGAACATTTCCTACACTCAATTCACTCAGAATCTCATCTTTCAATTCCTTTTTGTGCTCAGGTAGACAATCTTGTTGACTTGCTCTCCCAACTTCGCGACGAGTAAGAATCGTCCACAGGTAGCTGCTTTGGTGAAACCATGTCATGGGGGGTGGAGGCTCTAGCCGGTCTCCTGCTCCTCATGTTCCTTTTTGAAAGCGTCTCGCCTTCTTGTTTCTCATTAACCTTCGTGTTTTCATCGTCATCGGACACGGCAGACAAGTCCATGGACATGATCTTCTTGTCGAGGCGAACACCATCGTCTGGAGACCCATCCTTTCGCAGCTGAGGTAGCACCTACAACACGCCGTACCCAGAGACAAATACGAGACCATCATCCAGGAATGACGCGGAAGAGGAGGGGGGCAGAGAGGAAGAGAAGGCGAATAGACAAAATGCAATACGTACTATGTCTCTCCACCACCCCTTCCCCTCCCCTCCCCTCCTGCGATTATGCTATAATTGCTGAGTGGGGTCACCAACATGGTCTAAGAACTTCTCCGACGAAGTCTCAATGATATCGAAAGGGACGTCGATGCCCTCCGAGAGGTTTTGAAGTGAATTTGAGCTGACCCCGGTGAAATCGATCTTTGTAATGCTACTGTTTATGTGAAGCCCTCCACACGACACCTATGAGATGCAATATGAAGTGAGATGTGAGAAAGGCAACGCAGTCTTGACGATGTCAGCTTTTCGTACAAAATTCGATTATTATCTCCTATTTACGCTGCACTCGGATCACTATACTACACCCGCAGCATGAAAATCGAAGTTCGTAATCCCTGGTGAGGAAAAGAACAAACCCCTCCCAAAGCAAAGATGCAAGCCGAAATGTTTTGGACAACTTACCAACATCCATGCAGCATTCTTGTCGCCGCCATCATTTGGTATTAGGTCTTTTTTCAAGCTAAGTTCATGCCTTCACGAAACCGTAAAATATATGCTCAGAGTGCGCAACACACACACACACACACAACCACAAAGGCGGCCATGCATATTTTTTTTAGACCTCCAAAGATTAATTAAGGGCTAGACGATCGATATATTATTTTGATTCAAATCTTAAATAATACATACGTGTATATATATATATATATATATATATATATATAAACACTTACATATAAATTATGAGTGTGTGTATGTGTGTGTGTGTGTGTGTGTGTGTGTTGTTTCTTTACATATAAACAATGATAACAGTCGCAAGCTGCGAAGCCTCTCTAGTAAACGTGGCAATGCAGTACATCTAACAACATGAAGAAGCTGTTCCGTACAGTACGATCACGAACACCGCTCACTCGGTGCATAGAAACATGCCTTCACACAATAATAACGCCTTTCACACACACGAACCCGCCCTTTTGCGCTCCGATCCACTGAACAGATTTCTCGTCGAAGTTAATCTCAAACGCCATGGCAATTATTCTCGCATAACAGTCCGAGCTTCGTACATCCAGCCTGTTTGTCCGCAGGCACAACAGCAAGCAGCGACGCCATCATCATCATCATCATCATCATCATCATCAGCAGCAGTAGCGACATCAACTGCAGCAACGGCGGTCGGCTGCAACCCCACTTGCGATTAGGAAAAAAAACGGTTTTGGACGAAGACGAATCTGTCGGTGTTTCAATGGAAAGCGGAGAACCCTAGAGGGCCAACCCTTACGTCTTTAGGCGCAATGATTCCTGTGTATGTGTCGCTTCTCCGCACCTTAATCTGACGTCGGTTATGTAGCATGTCCCCTTTTGGTTCTCGGGAACGATGAACTCGTAGATACCATTGTTGACCTTTGTCCCTCCAGTCCCCTTCATCGCGGCCTCTCCAAACATCTTATACCTACGAGGAAGAAAATGGAGAGGATGAGAGGGAGGGAGGGGGGAAGATGACGCTTTTTACGTAGCACTTACACACAAACACAAACGCGCGCGCGCGCGCGGGGAGAGAGAAGAGAAACGAGAGAAAAGAGAGGGAGAGAGAGGGAGAGAGAGAGAGAGATCTCAGTGTTGTTGGCATCATAATAGCATGACTTTCCGTCGCCAGAAAACATCTTAGCTTTGGGGTCATCTTCGCCGTCAGCACCGCTCTCCTCCTGCGGATCCAGCTCCTCATCGCTATCGCCATAGTCGCTATCGTCCCCACACGTAAACACGCTCTCCCAGCAAGATTTGTCATCATCCTTGTGGCGCTTGATGAGGTCGGCGTTTCGGAAGCACATCGCGATAACTTTCCCTTTCTCAAACCTGATTTTTATGGCCTCCACCGGAGAACTACTGCCTGTAATGTTTCCGTTGGAGTCAGCGCCCAAGGCAAAAATTGCAACGATTGGAAATGGTAGAAGGGGGGGGGGGGGAAGCGGAACGAACATGGAGACAAGAAGGAGTTGAAGAGGCAATTCTGCTGATTAAGTCACCGATGCTCACCACAAGGCAGGATTCTCACAAAAAAATCAGCACAAAAATAGAAGACACGCCTCCGCCTGAACATGATCGATCACTGACGTGATTTCAAGTGATGCGAGGGGGGGGGGGGGGGGCATAAAACAGGCGAGCACGGAGAAACCAATGCGCGAAAAGAATCTAATCGAAATACCAGTGAAGAAGTTCTCAATACTCATTCCTCGGTTGACGGCGTCCATAGTTGTCAACGACCTGGAGGGGGGAGCGACACGACAACAACGCCGACGTCAAACACAAGCGGTTTGGATTAAAAACGCAGGCATGCGCGGGAAAAATCGGCGGGTCAAACCGCCATGATTCTCCCACTTTCTACGCACGCAGCAACAACAACGAGAGGCTTCTATTGGTCGCAGCGGTCACGTACCCGCGTCTCTTGACAGAGCTTCGGCGTCGCCCGAACGAAAACACCTTCCCCTGCTTTTCTTCTATTTGCTTTATTCGATCATACTGCAGGCCCAGATTCACCGAGTAGCACAGCGTCGAGCTTTGCGACGATTTCTTCTTTCCGAGGAGGTAGGGCCAGAGAGACTCCTGGCGTCTTTTCTTCTGCTTGAGCTCCGGCGTGATTGAAGGGACCAGCGGAACGATGACCACGGCATAGATGAGGACAACGACGAGGAGGAAGAGGACGTAGGCGAACAAGCCCTGGGTCATCGTGTTGATGGAGAAGAGCTCCTTCGTCAGGGGAACCACAAAGATTACAATCCCGGCATTTGTCAGGATAGAGATGCAAATGAAGATGGTGAGAACGGAGTTCCAGTTCCCGGAGGAGTTGGCCGCGTACGGTTGAGGCCTCTGCATGATCGACAGGAGCTTGCTAGAGTCCACGTTCACTTCCACCATGTTGCTCACGAGGGCTAACAGCGGGGAGAGAGGAAAGAGCGCTGAGAAGAAGGTAACATAACCAAACTGGCGGAAGATCTCCTCGTACTCCTCCAAAACGCCCTCGAATTCAGGGCTTTTATATTGCGTTGTCAGCACCTTCGAGGCCTTCCTCGCCGCAGCAGCTCGCGCGATTTCCTCCGGAGTGCCCCTTTCCTTACCGGCCTTTTTCTTTCCTTTCCTCCCCTCGCACTGCTTCAACACCCACGGAACCCCCAGCTCTAGAGTGTTGTCGATGATGATCATACTGATGAACACACCACGCAGGATGTTCCCGGTCGCCTCCGCGCACGTGACTTCCCCGCAGCCCCCCTCCACAATCGTCTTCAAGAAGGCCGTGTAGTACATGATCCCGAAGTTGATGACGAAGTCGAAGAAGCTGAGCCGCAGCAGCAGGGCTTGCTCGTAGTCCTGCACAGTCCTCGGGTTCTGATAGTCCGTCAGCCATACCGCCATCGACTTCGTCACGTACCGCGACATGGCGATCACGACGGCGAAGACCGTGCCCACGATGGGGGTCCCCTCCAGGTAGCGCTCCACCCACGACGCGGAGGCGATCACGCCGCCGATGAGCAGAAGCGAGAAGGCCATGATGACCAGGAGGAAGCACAGGCGCAGCATCTGGCCAGACTCGTCGTAGCTAATGCCCCCATCCACGGCCGAGTACTGCACCACGCCGTGGTACTCCGGTCGGATCCTGGCCTTCGGCTCGAAGCTAGCACACCCCCAGTGCAGCGCCAGCGCCGCCTCGTTTCGCAGATGGTACTGCCTCCACACAAGAGAGTTCAGGATGATGATGCAGCAAAACATTATCGTCGCCCCGTCAGGGCTCGCAGCCGTCCTCTGCACAACGAACATGATGACCCCGGACAGCGCTGGTAGTATGAGCTCCACCTTGGTGTACACGCGGAGAAACTCGAAGTAGAAGGCGATTTTCTGGCCAAAGTACTGCTCGATGAGATCGATCGGTTGCTGCATTGGCCAGACGTCTCTCCACTTCAATCTCTCCCTCTCTTGCCCCTGCGGCGCGTCCTGCTTCTTTTTCCGGCTGCCGCAGCAGCAGGAGAAGTTGATGAGATTCAGCTCACGCTTTATCTGGCGGCGCTTGAACTCGTTGTGGAGCGGAAACGAGCTCTCGAATATCGCTTCGTATTTATCGTCGAGATCCAGCCCGAAAATCGCGTCTTCGGAGTTGAGGATCTCATCGACGATGTAAAGGATGTCCACTTCTCGAAAGGGCGTGTTAACCCACGAGGCGCCCCTTCGGGCCTGGGTCGGGTATTGCATGTACAGAGCTTCGTTGGCCTGGATCTCGTACTGCGAGAAATTGTCTTGCCAAACAGAGTGAGTCTGACCAAAGTGGATTGCCAACTTTAGCCCGAGGTCAAAACCTACCACGTGCGACCTTGACGGGTGCAGTCTTAGAATGATTTTTAGAGTCTCCGCCCACCGCCTAATCTCCTGTACAGTTGGCGATATGAGCAGAAAAAGAACCTTTTTGTCATTGGAAGCGTCTGTCGTGGGCCGTATAAGAATTGCATTCTTGAATGTAGCGTGTAGGTCTTCCAAAAGACTCAGGAGCTGGCGCTTCCTATTTGCGGATCGCCGCTTTATTTTTATTCTCTCGGGAACGGTCTTGCCTTCCAACTCTTCTTCTTCGTACTGAAATCAAGGCAAGGAAAGTTAACGATGACGAAGATGGTAATTATGATGACAATGATGCTAATTGATTGATTCGCTTGACCCATAGTGGTATTGATGTAACTCAAAACAGATAAGGAGGCAACATCGATGCCATGCCAATAATTAGCAGGGCACCTTGAAGTCTTTGAGGCAAAGTGCGTAGATGGGCCCATATTGATAATCTGAGATGTCCAGCTCGTCGTTATAAAAACTGCTGCTGTCGGAACTCGTATCTGACTTCGTATCCGACTGCGAGTTGAACCCTAATGCAGCCAGCATTTGCATCAGAGAAAAACAACAAACAGCGGGACCACACCACACAGAAACGGAGTTCAACTTGAAGCAAAACGTCCAAATATACCCTTGTGGAGCAATCTACTATAAATGGAAACTTGGAATATCTACCTATCGGTCCAATTCTCGTCATGAACCACCCCCCCTCCCATCTTCCAATCCACATTGAGTTTACTACCTTGCTGTTCGGGCTCGTCAGAGGATGTTGTTCTCCTCCCTTCCGAAACAATCTCCAGTTGATATTTCTTGCTGTCAGATAAAGATGCGGACGATGCTTTTTCCCCTTTGACTGTGGTCCTAATTGACCTTTTAGTAGAGGAGCCTCTCGATCTTCTCCGGTGGGTGGTTTTTGCTGCCCTTTCATTCTGTTTTCTCTTGGTGCTAGGTTTGCGGGAGGATAACGGGGTATCACCTACGGATCGATCGAGCAGCTCGTTCCAATCGTCCAACGCATTCTGGTGTGATGGTCAACTTTAATATTGGGGGTAGCATAAATTTTGACTTTTTCTTTACCGCAATATCGTTCATTCGTAGCTAAAATTTTACCTTTGTTTGATCCCCCTCCAGCTTTATTGGTGATTTGAGTCTTTCCTTCTCCCTCTCCTGCTCTTCCAGGAATATCTCTCGCATTTCAATTTTCTTCTTGCCCTTCTTCTGCTGTCGTCGCTGTGGCCGATGGCTACTCTCATTGTCCTGCTTTCTTCTTTTCTCCAATTTCCTCACCGAGACTTTAAGATCCTTGTTAAGAAAATTGGCCCAAGCTTTAGTAGCCCTATCTTTTTCAGTCATCTCCAGGCTTTCTTCCCCGGCCCCCCTCCCCAAATGCAGAAGATGGAGAGGGACTCAGCTGCGTTGATCGCCGTTGTGATGTTGTAATAATAGAAACGGCATTAATCCATGCGAAAAGAAAGTAAATTCGCCTTCAATATAATCCTGCGACACGAACCAAAAACGTTTCATAGTGAAAAGTTTCTTGCTTTATTGCACTGCGACAAAGACATTCCATCAATCAAAACCCTTCTATAATTAATTATCCTCGCCCATTTTTGGGCAGATTTGCCAAATTGGCAACTTTTTAGATGGTTTTCCAGCCTGCGACAAGCCTTGGAGCCATTTTCTCATCAGAATTACGCCAGATTTCTGTTTGAACGGGTGGGAAGAATGGCGACGGCGGCGGCTGCGACCGCGGCTGCAGAGCCCCATGACCAGGCAAGCGACTCCAAATTGTCTACCTAAGTGCTAGTTAGCGTCCACCGAAAGCCACATTTTCTTGATTCGTTCATTCTCGTTTTGGTCAGCTGTGTGCATCTCTTGACGCTTGTGTCCAAGGGGTTCTGCGAGCGAAAGACTCGACCCAAGGTTACTATCAGAATTAGTTTTCTTGTCAGTATGGGGAGGATGAGGAAGCGTTGTAACAGTACAGTTTAAACATATGTGCGTATGTGTTTTTCAGAGGAAACTCTGCTGCGGATCAAGTCGTTTTTAAAGCAAGTTGAGAACATCAGGAGCAGTAGCCGCGTGAAGACAAATGAAAGCAGTACTACAGGCCCAGAAATCAGCAAGGTGGGCGTGGATATATGTATGCATTGCTCTCGTAAATGTATGCCCCACGAAGCTGATGTATCTTCATTATTAGGAAATAAAACAATTAACAGAAGAACTGAAGATGAAGCGAAATCTTGTAAGGAATTATGAAGCTAAACTGGAAGAATGGAAAAAATCATTGATACGATTGAGAGAAGAAAATGAAGAAACATTAGAAAAGGCAAAACTTGCACCTCGCCGAAATGGCCCGCCGCCAATTCAGAAGAGTAAAAATGCAGAAGGGGGAATACAGTCAAAACGATAATTGTACCTCAATGCCATTACAGCAGGTTAGTCCTACTGTTATTGTTAAACGAAGTCTGAGACATCTCGTCAAATAAAGTATGTGTGCTTTCTCCATGGCATCTACTTCCTTGTGTCCTCTTCCTCTATATGTACAATTGTGTAGTATCATAGCACACATAGTACATGTGTGCGCGCACTGCAGACGGCGATTCATATATAAAGATATAGCTTAAGGCAGTGCTCAATACAAGCTTTACAGCAGCAGCTATATGTAAAAACCATACATAAATGATTTTATATATATATATATATATATATATATATATATATATATATATATGCGCCAAGCTAGCAACGCTAGAATGCGCTTGCAAGCCGCGCCTTTTTTCTGTGACGCTATGGCGATCCAGAGATGCCAAGCTGCATGCTAGCATGATGCGATGATGGCACAGCCTAGGTTGCAAAGCAATTAGAGCCCATAATGCACATGTTAACTTCGAGAGAGTCATCACAAAGCAAGTTCGGTGGGGCCGGTAGGTCGAAAGGCTGATCATGAACACTCTCAAACTACGCCAGCATGACGATCGAGGCTACTTTAGGCGCCATTGAAGTGCCATCGATCATCATTCCGCACTCAACGCCGCGGAAGCTGCTGCCCCCGTCTCGTCCACAAACGACTTATACATGTCCTCGATGTCGTGGAGTTGGCTGTCGCCCTGCTTTTCCGTCCCGTGCGACTCGCGTGAGGCGAGCGCGCGTGGCGCTGCATGATACCCTTGCGAAACGGTTGGATCTGCCTCTGCCAAAATTCTGTCAAATGCATAATCGTCGCCGCCCCCCCCTGACTCAAGACTAGCCAGCTCTGCATTGGCGGAGGGGGGTGAGGATATGCCAACTTCCTTGGCCACTTCCTCTATTAGCTTTCGGCTGCTATTGTTATCACCCTTCTCACCCGTATCTTCCAGCTTCATAGCATCATTCTCATCGTTATTCCCGCCTTCCCCGGCGACGGCAGAGTCCAACAACGCTCCGTCCTCGTCGCCCTCCCCCGCTTCATTTTTAAAGCGAATATCGGCCGTTGTCGCAGAAGGGGACTGAACAAATTCGATTCTCAGGTCGCAAGCAAAAACTCGCAAAGGAACACTGGCATTCGAAGACTAGCTACAATATCGATGCATCCGGATCCTTGTGCTACACATTAATGTGTAGCACAAGCGCATTCTATCATCGTGCTCAGCAAATCGATTTTTTTGGAAAAACACACTTACACACTTACACACTTACACTTACACTTACACACACACACACACACACACAAAGAGGCGATTATCTAAGCTATGCGAGTTTGCTCTCTCCACACAAATAACCCTGAGATCCTTGTCGTCGTCATCGTCATTGTTCCCCTCGCCTCGGAGAGGAGGAAGGCCAAATGCAGCTCTGACCTCGGAATCTTCAAAAAGACACGCACGTATTACGCATTGCCGGAGAACTCATCAAACACATGACGCGCGGGCATGTGCATACGCTAAGTACACGACGCCAGTAAGGATAAATGACTCACCTTTAGCTGACGGCGAGTCGTAATAATTGCTGTAAGGAGGGGGAGGGGGAGGAGCTCCATATCCTGATTTTCCGTACAAGTCGCTGCCTTGGTCTCCCCCTCCCCATTTCGGATCGAAATAGGGTGTCGGTAGTAGCGGAGAAGATAGCGATTGCCCCTTATACGTTATAAGAACAACATCGTCACGAGGAAGGAAGAGGGAGAGCGGCATCGTGCAAAGATTACCAGTGAAAAACAAATTTCCTCTTCCCCCCCCCCCCCCACCCCCCCCCTCTCTCTCTCACTCGCATTTCCCCATTTCTTCTCCTCTATGTTTGGGAAAGAACTATCTTATTCACGATTTCGTATGGATTATGCAAAAACCTACCTTTTCACCACCGTCGGAACCTCTCCCCATCATCTCGTTGCAATACTCACAATCGCCATGGGTATAGCAATTTTCGCATCCCCTCCTCCTCCTGTACCTATCATTCAACGCATGGGGACGGGTGAGAGTGTCATTGACGCTGTACTTGCGTCTATCATGGTATCTGCCAGCATATATACACGCGTGCACGCAAACATGATCCGTTGATACCCCCTCCTTTTGGAGAGGACAAAGTATGAGGAGAACTAGGAAAAGTGCCGACCATTTGCCGTTGTAGTAGTAGTATCCCTTCGTGTTTTGGTCGCGGCCGCTCTTTTTTGCACGGTTATAGAAGGCGCTTGTAGGTAGGAGCAGCGACCGGAAAATCTGCGAAAGCGAAGGCACACCAACAAATGCATTCAGCGACCCGCTTTTCTGTACGACTATCGCTTCGATATCGCTTTGTTTTTTGTGATTGCTGCTGTTTCTCACTATGTGCGGCTCGGGTATCTATAAGTGCGGCTGCGACAGCAGCAGAAGGTCAGCTGGGGGGAAAGCTACGACGATGGCGGTCTACCTGATGTTCTTCAAGACTTGCTCTCATTTTCGAAAGGGCCTGACATTTATGATCGAAATGGTGATGATGATGAAGAAGATGATGATGATGACGATGAATGAAAATGGATAATGACGCTAGCAAAGTGCATCCGACGGATTTATGTTAGATACACTTCATTGGATTCTGTAGTTTATTCTCGCAGCAAGGCGAACAATTGCAATGGCTCTCTGTGTCTCTCTATCCGCAGTACTCAAGCAAAACGCGAAAATGAGTGCGTTGGAGTTGGACATATCCCCCGAGATGAGGAGGGAGACCAAAAAAAAAATATTATATATAATATATATATATATATATATATATATATATATACGTATTGATGTATCAAAACGCGTCTGACGGCATAAAGCCTGGCGCATCATTCGCAGCACCTGGTCGGCGAGCGTGAGTGAGCGTGAGAAGTGCTGAAAGGCCTTTTGCTTGGCCTCTCTCGAGGAGTCCACTGCATACTTCAGAGTCTCTCCCTGCGAGCTCAGAGACTCTCCCATTGCGTACGCGCTGTTTACCTTGGCCTTCCAATCACTAATACGGAGATCAGAAACGCGTTGGCGGTTAGAATGTGATTGCATGAATCCTTTCGAGGGGTGACGGGGTCATCTAGCGAGTACATGTGTTGTTGTGATGCGAAACGCCTCGTGGCGCGTGTTGGTATGAACAAGGTAGAGCTCTTAGAAGCAAAGAGCAGCTCGTCTAATGGTCAACGTACGCGAGGTAGCGATTGAGATGGTTTATCCTCGTCCGAAGGGCGTGCAGCTGCTTTCGCTTCTCTTCAAGGAGCGTGGTGTTGATGAGTGGTGATGCGCCCTCGGAGGACTTCTGAAATGCGTACGAATTTGCATATTTTGAATCCCACGCACACGCACACATATGAGAGTATATTTAATACATCACTCACTTATTACTACACCTTCAAGTGAAGGCATTCTAACAAATGCGCACACTCACACACACACAAACATATATATATATATATATATATATATATATTATGAGCCAGACCTTAATCTCCACTGCCAGCTTCTCCTTTGCTACCGCGGCTTTGGTTGTCGTAACCTTCGCATTCGCCTGAGCACATCATTGTGGAGAGAGAGAGAGAGAGAGAGAGAGAGAGAGAGAAGAGTGAGCGACAGAAAGTCACGACGCCCTTTGAAAACTGCGATCGACATTGAAACGGCAATACCGATCTACAGTGCGTCTGTCCTTGGCATTTGCAAGCAAAAGGGCAATGAAGACGATTATATCACCAGCAGACTACTACTACTACTACTACTACTACTACTAACTACTACTACTACTGTTACAGCTACTACTGTTACTACTTCTACTGTTTTATGAAACTCAAACTTGCAATTTTCCTCCCAAAGTCTTCTCCACTAATACCCACCTTGCTGAGCAAATCTTGATATTGCGACAGCGTGTCTTTGAGGTTTGCCATCAATTCCTTGTGCGCCTCCAAGGCCTCGGTCTCCTTCTCACGCAGCTTGCGCAGATGCAGGTTGACGCTCTTGATTCGTTTCTTAATCTCGGCCACAAGCTCGGCCTCTACACCTTCCTTTCTCTGTTGTGTTTGGCACGAGGAGAAATGGCAGCACGGGGAGATGTTTCGTAAGGATGTTGGTGCTATATATACTTGTTGGTTTCTCATCTTCGTCGTCGAGGAGAGATTAGTGGAAAAAAACCTGCTGCTCTGCTATTTTGTCGGTGATTTTTCCAATTTTTGTGTCTTGAGCCTCGATAGCCGCGTGCCATTTTCTTGTAGCAGCTTTCATCTGTTTCTACAAAAACTCACGTGGTCAGCCAAAAACAGCATTTTCGAATCGTGACAATGCGAAAGACATGTCTGCGCGCGCGTGCGCGCGCGCCGCGCACGCACACACACACACACACACACACACACACACACACACACACGCATCAAAACGTAATAAAATAACACGGAAGGCTTGAATCTCCTCTCTTTCTAGAACGCCGCTACACAGAAAAGCCTTCTTCAGTGCAAATGCCATTGGGACAGTTGGCATCTGCATCGAAGGACAGTCCTTCATCAATGAAAGGAACCCCTTCAACGCACGGCTACACGTGAACGACGACGACAACAACAACAACAACTTCCACTACTGCTACTGTTTCTACAACTAACTCTCCACACATCGGCTTGACAACCAACCTCTCGGTTTGCTAGGGCAGTTGTGTAGGTTTCGATCTGCTCCGACTGCTTTTTGACGTACGCCTTTTGACACACAGCACGAAGGGCGGGAGAAGAAAAGGGGGGGAGGGAGAGAGAGAGAGAGAGAGAGAGAGAGAGAGAGAGAGAGAAAGAGAGAAAAAGAGAAAGAGAGAGAAAAATGATGAGAAAAGACATGGCTACTAAACAGGCGCGGTCTCATCCCATACAGGTTATTGCTAAGGCTCCTACTATCCACCACATCCGTGCATGCGGAAAAGGCCGAAAGCGGAAAAAAACACAACATGCAGCACGAAAGCTGCACGGGCAAGCGTGAGCGCTCTTTCCCACAAAAATTGCGTTGAATTTTCGACAAAAAAACAGCTGAGAAGGCGAGGAAGTCTGTGGATCTCGGAGAATCAAGGAGTCCTTCAATGGGCTTTACTCCGTGAGAACATCTGCTTCGCTACTGTTTTTCTGTGCTTGTCAGCGTGTTGTTGCTCTTATTGTTGTTATTGTTATTCTTCTTGCTGTTGTTAAGTTTCGTATCCTCACCGTCGTATCGTCAAAGAGCTTCTTTGCGCTTGCATATTCGCCGGTGAGGTTGGCGTTGATGCCCTGGTGTTGGTGTGTTTAGCAAGGAGGGAAGGTTGGGAATCAATCATCGGCGAAAAATCACAAAATATTATAAAGACATATTATATATATATATATATATATATATATATATATTATATGTATACGTGTATATAAATCTATCAGCCATATCGTGGGGGGAGCATATATATATATATATATATATATATATACATATTCCATCTCCCAAAATTGGTGCGGGGGGGAATATTCCTCCTCTTAACCTTCCTCATACATCTACGGCTATATCACCATCAATCATCATTATCATCATTATCACAGTCATCATCAGCATCATCATCATCATCATTTCTTTTCTTGAATGAATTTACCTTCTGCGCCGTGACGCCTACGAGAAGTACATATGCACACACACACACACACACACACACACACAAATACACAAATACACACACAAACACTTGTCACAACAACATCGCCAACAACATAGAACCGTAAACAAACTCAAGACTTGAGGCTGCAGCTAAGATCAAAGTACACTTGTCCCAAGTGCGTAGCAGAACACGATGTGGAGAATTAAACTCCTCATCGCTTGACCGACACCGACGTGAGATACAAAAATAGGCTATACAACGCTCTTTCGCGGCGCCGAAGTCTCTCTTATTTAAAGCAGCACCACAGAGATTATCAACGTACCTGAGAGCGTTTTGGCCTCTTCCTCCGCAAGTTTCTCCGTGTCGTCGAGCAGCTTCTTTTCCATCGATGTAATGGCCCCTTTCTAAAGAGGAGTAGGGTAGAAGGCGGCGATGGTGATGGTTATATTATCTCGAAATGCAGACAGAGGCTGTGTGTGTGTCTCTGTGTGTGTGTGTGTGTGTGTGTGTGTGTGGGTGTGTGTGAGGAAATCCTTTGATTTGAAACAAAATCATACACCGCTCGATGCTGGCGCTAAAATACACGGGTTTGAAGGTAAATGTCACTCATTTCGAGAATTTTCCGCATACGTGTATATGCATATTATATATATATATATATATATATATATAAACTCCTCTCTTTTCCAACACGCTCTCTCTCTCCCCCCCCTTCTCTCGTTACGTCATTCTCCAGAAACCATAAGAAATTAAACATATATGCTAATATAATATATATATATATATATATATATATATATGAATAGGTTAAGCAGCAGTACCATCCCTTCAATCGTTCTCTCCAGCATTTCTCTCTGCTTCTCTTTGCTGATTTGTATACACATAATGACGAATCAAACACGGTTTTCGATGATGGTGGTGATAATGATGATGGCGATGATGATGGTGATGCCATGGAATAACTCATTGAAACTGCTAAATCCACCACTTCTCGTTCTGGCATTTAAGAAACCTTGTTTGAACGACCATAGCTGTCGCTGGCCTTCTCACTATTTATCCCTGTTCAGTACTATGCTACGGGTTAAAGGTACTTACTCTTTTGATATTCTGACGATGTTGTTAAGATGCTTTTGTAGCAGCATGAGGACGTCCTGTGGGTTGTTGTTTGCGGCGATTTAGGTATCATTACCTTGCACGATTTTTTTGACTTTCTCATTTTAGCGTATTGCAGTTAGTTGTAAGATGAGTTCTCTTTTATTCTCTCTCTCTTTCCCTCTCTCCCACCCGAAACTTCAAGGAGAAAGAAAGAGCAAAAATAATGACAATGATAATGTGAGGTTGTAGAGGCATTGGCGCGCATAGGAAAGAGAAAGGGGTGTGTGGGAGGAGGGGGCGGGGGGGGTGGGGAGAATTCTTCACCTTCTTTCTGGAAACATCAGCTTTACGTTTGTGCTGATTGGAAACAAGATAATGCATAATCGTGCTCTTTTGTAAGAACGATGCTACCAACCCTCCCCCCCCTCTCACAAGACATACGCACTCACACGAGCACATGGGATAGTGAGTTTAATGAATCGGTTGGCAGCAGCGTGATGATCACCTTTTCGAACTTGACAGCTCTATCCAATCTGCGACGAACACATGCAAAGGAGGGGGGGAGGGGAAGTGAGTTAGACACGTCGTGATGGTAGGAAATAATAAGCATAAATATGTATATGATTATATATATATATATATATATATATATATATGTGTGTGTGTGTGTGTGTGTGTGTGTTATATCATATAAAAACGTACTTGTGTAGCATTTTACAAAATATAATAAATGTAAGTAGCAGCGCCGCTCCTTTTGCATCTGTTTACCTTTGGATTTCGGCTATTATCGGTCGCAACTGGCCTTCTTTTTCTACCGGAAAAACGAATCATCGAAAAGCACACACACACACACCCAAACAAAAACACACACACACACACACACACACACACACACGCAGTATGAAGAGAGCACCAGCACATATCATCAGCCTGAAGTTGCTGCTTGAGAGCTATTTGCTTCTCGTTCGAGTAGGATTTTTTATTTTTTTACGCAACTATCATTGTCATCATTATTTTTAAAACTCGTTACAGACCGGTGAGGTTTTGCTTGAGCGATGTGAGCTCCACTGTAATGTCCGCATTTCGTCGGATGACTAGGTAAACATAGCGACTATGTCGATTACGGCTGCAAGGGGAAGAGGAAAACCCTCGCTGAGGACATGTAGATCTGTGAAGTGCCTTTACCTGAGGGGTCGTCTGCGCTATTCTTCATACGTTCATTTTCTTTGGATAGCTCCGCCTTGCGAGCCTATTGATGATGACCACGACGTCAAAAACGGTGGTGATGATGATGATTCCCCCTTCGTTTGTGATTTACCAGAAAGGTTTAAGCTCGAAGCTGGTATTCTTATGATATTATTTTTCGTCTGTGCATATACCTCTTGGCCTTGTATCGACTTGTTCAAGTCGTTTAGATAAGCATGAAGCTTTCCTGACAAATATATATATATATATATATATATTGTGTTTGTGTGTGTGTGTGTGTGTGTGTGTGTGCGTGTGTTTTCTTTCAAGTAACATCATCGATCGAAAGAAAAAGGCAAACAAACTGCTTCAAACCCATATTTTTCTGCTGTTTGCCAAAGATCTCTCGAAGCGTGCCGATGTAGGCATTAGCACTAGCCAATCTGATAATATAATTGAGTCGCCATATGTGAGAGCTGACGAGCATACGAACGAGTCTAAGCATATTGAATGGACGCCCCTTGCACATCGATCTAAATAGATACTTCACGCTGGTTGTTCTGTCCGTTTCTACCCGTTCTCCTCATTTCGTCCCGATTCCCCGTATACCAGAGCCTTCACCCCTCCCGTGTTAGCAGCGGCTTGATTGTTGACATCGAGATGCACACCGTGCGCCAAAAGAAAAGCGATGTTTAATGTCCACAAGGCCATCGTCAGTAAAGAGAATAATAACTATCTCCCTGGCCCCCCGATTCAAGCTCGCTGTCCTTCTCCTTTCGTGTGCAGGGGTGGAGCCATTCAAATTCTAACCGAAAAATTCCGATTCAAAATACTAAATATTTAATAATTCGGCATGTCATAAAAAAAACCACATTGCAATTTCATACTGCGACAACCATCCGAGGGCATTTAACGAGCTACCTCTAACTAATTCCAAAAGACTATTTGGCAAGAAAAATAATGCACGAGAAAAGGTGATGTCGCAAAGAGACAAGGGACTAAATTCAGATCCCGAAAAATTAAGTTTGCTTGCTCACCATATCTTTCGAGAAGCCGAAATTTATCTTAAGATCTAAGATTTTCGCCGAAAGTATGTACAATTGTTAGAGTTGATTTTTTTCACATATGATGTACATATTAAGACAAGCCATAATGAGCTTTAACAAAAAAAATAATCAAATTTGTACCTCCTACATCGTGATTAAATTATGCATGATTTTGAAGATTGGAACATACAAATAAAATACGACTATCCAATAATTTGGTTTTATATGAAAAAATTGGGGAAACAGCATTTCTAGGAACCCAAGAATCAGGCTTAAAAACATGGTTCCTTAGAATAGCCTTTTATATCTTACTTGGAATCCTAATGCTTAGTAAAAAATATGATGACGTGGTATTATGCCAATTTGGAGAATAAATTTAATATTTATTTCAAAAATAGCCTATAATTCTAATAACATGTGGAAAGTAATAACATAAGAATGCCTTAAGAAACCCACGCTTCAATTTCCAGCTACTGTGCCCCCCCCTTTTTGTAAGAGCCACTCGAACAGGAAAGACAGAATCGTATTTAGCTTAATATTTCGACAACACGATACGGGATTGCGTGTCGCAGCTGCTTTGCTGAGAACATACAAAGAGGAGGCGCTTAACGTTGTCACGCGTCTCCACTTGCCAAAGAGCATAGGGGGTACAAAAGTTTGAAGCCAATGAACCCGGTGTCGTATCGCAGCTCGACGGAAGGCGGATCATGGAAGACTAATATATCCAGGTGCCGTATATGGATTTATGAATTGATTTATATCCTAGTTAGAATAAACGATTCCTTGTTTTCGTTCTCTATTCTCGCTGTTAAAATCAAATGCCTCCTTGAGCGACAAAATAACCTTGCGTTTGCTATCCTTTCAGTAGACATAACCCTCTAGCACGGGGACCTCAATGCGAAGGGTCGAATGGTCCCCACGGCAATGGCGGCATTATTGGCAGATTCGAAAAAAACTCCCGTCGGTTCCGACACTTGGCCGCTCTGGTAGTTCAAGTTTTCGCAGCAATGGCGTTCGTGGTATTTCTTTCTTCAGGCCAAAGGTCAAACGCAAGCATTCCACGGCACATGATTCTTTGCCAATCTTACATTGGAATGTTTTTACCTTTTCAACAGGACGTCGGGTATCTTGCGGAGTGGGTTCGGCGAAAGTTCGGCCTCGAGCGCCCTGCCGACTCTCCTAACCGGCGTTTGCTCAAGCATATGGAACTATCTAAGCACGCATATCAATGAAATCGCTACGGCTCATCTACTCGCGGTCTGTGCAGGCCTTTGCATCTCTGCTGGCAGTGGAGGAGGAGGTGAAAAACGCGTCTTTTTTGGGCTCTGGTTGGTTGTCGTAGGAGATCGATGATAGCCTCATCTAAAACCTATGTGGTTTTGTGTTATCGTAGGGTTGTTTGTGCCGATTTTGATTGCAATGGTTGGAATGGAGGTCAGAGAACCGAAACGTTTTTCCGTTTAGTATGCATCTGCATGCGCGCGCGCGCGCACACCCTGAGTGTCTCACTCTCTCTCGCTCTCTCCGTCTGTGTATATCTCTCTGTGTGTGTGTGTGGTTTCGCGCGCGCGCGCGCACCCACACACCCATATATATATATATATATATATATATATATATATATATATATATATAATATATATATATATATATATATATATATATATATATAATGTTATTTTATTGTGAGCACCTCCATGCCTGGGTGCCTACGAATACGCGACAACACCGACAGGTCCATACTGCAACCTCTGCATCTCAAATCCTGATCTTCGGTTCCTCCATGGCTGGCGTTTGCTACGACCTGACGCAGCGGCACCCGGAGAGGGAGCGCCCTTTGATAGATCTATCGGTGTGTTAGTGAAACCGTAGGAGACGAGTGGGGCAGCGCAGTGCCGTCGTGTGTAGATTCAATCTTCCCGTTGTGATGCTGTTTTTTTGAGACGGTGGTTCTTGTTTGGAGAAAGTCGTATTGCATCACGACTAGCGTGAGAAAAGAAGTGATCCTCCTCCTCCTCCTCCTTCCCCCCCTCATCCTTATTCTTGTGACTGTGTATGCAGGTGATTCTCTTCCTCGCTCCGGTGATGATGGCGGGGGCGCTTGTTGGATCTGTCGTGTCAACAACCATGCCCCCCTCCCTTGTCATGCTCCTGCTTGTAATTGCGTGCTCAGCTGCAGCGTATAAGAGCTTGAGGTGGGG
>ADNK01002399.1:0-30000 GCA_000320545.1 Bigelowiella natans CCMP2755
CAGCAGCAGCAGCAGTCGACATATTGATGATGATGACGATGATGACGACGATGGTGATGATGATGATGATGATGATGATGAGAAGGATGAGAACGATGAGAATGATGATGATGATGATCTCACTCACATGCGGTTCATTTCGATTTTCGTTCCAAAATTGGCAATTCGTAAGCATCATCATCATCATCATCATCATCATCATCATCACAGGCACAGACCTCCATCCGGAGCCTGATCTATGCACTTCTTCGTTCTCGACTCCCATCATTCGCGGCATGCTGTGAGGGGGGGATTGCAGTGTGCTCTTTAGATTGCTGGCGCATGCACTGAGCGTTGTGAGCTGTATACATCGTCGAGCTGCTACTACTACCTCGGCCCACAGATGTCAATGTCTAGAACGCCAACCTCTTTCTTCGCATCCGCAAGGCCCCAGGCAATTTGAGACGCGATTGTGCTTTTACCCACACCGCCTGATCGTATTGGAATGATGCGTTGTGGACAACAGGTGTACTACAACTACCACTGCCGCTACTACTATCTCCCCAGCTGCTGTTAAGCTGATGGATGGCTTGCGGGGGATTATGAGAAATAGGTTCTTTTGCTCGTATTTCGCAGCTCAGCTCGTCTAGCTCAAATTGTAAGCACACCCACACAAACTGTTGGTGTTTTTGGCTCATGTTGCGACGATCCTCATCAGCTAAGGCAGCACCCTCAGCATGAATAGTAAGTACCTTTGCCGGAGAGGACTAGTATCGTGTGCTTCACACCCTCGAACGCCTCTTTCACTTTCTCAGCTGCCATGAGAATTAATTGTGTCCATGTACAGAGAAGAATCATTGAAAATCACCGTTTTTGTGACATTTTACGTGATACCCAAAATACTTGTGATATGACGTAATAACCCGCAAAAAATAATGGAGAAAAATGGTGCTCAGATCGCTCTTCTGAATTTTCCTTGTCCCCCCCCCCCCCCCCATCATCTCCACACTCGGACCTGCTGGATCAGGTTCAGCGCCTTTTCCGCTAGCGCATTTTGCCTATAGAGTGAGAGTGCAGTTATGTGAAACAACGTTTTTGACATCTACAGCATAGTACTCATGTCTCGAATCTCCAAAGAGGACATCCTTGGAAGGAATGAAAGACAAGCTTTCCAACGGGAATCAAGAACAGCTTTGAGTGTGGTACTATGTGCGTTCACCTTCTCGTATTTCCCATAATAATCAGCATCCGCCCTTCCCCCCTCCCACCTCCTCCCCTTCCATACACACATCTTTTATAGATAAATTTGTCTCTCGGGATGCGCAGCAAAGGCGCGGGGTTTCTTCAGCGAAACCGATTCTCAATTCCCATTTCGAGGCCATATATTAACCTGGTTCGGACATCCTGCGCACGATGATGCCTTCCCTGCCATCTGTGACTCGGGGCCAACACACCCTGGAGGCAATGGGGGTTGCGGCGGTTCAGGAAAGAGCAAGCGAGGAATGAAAGAGAAAGAGAGATAGCGAGTGCGATATGATACAAATCGGAAACCTTCATTTGCGTTCTCTGGCACTGCGCTCATTCGCTCTGTCTTGGTAGGTTGATACTTTTGTGGTTGCCGTCTTTGCGTTTGCAAGAGGAGGGGAGGAGGACATAATGAGACACGAACACGCTTTGAACTATGACTCAACTAAACGGATAACTAACAATCTAGGTGAAGGATTGGGTCGAAGTGAACCCGCTTATTGGCTTTCGAATGAATAAGCGGGATCTGTCTCCCCTCCCCTCCGCAGACCTGGGCAGAGTACTGCGGCGTGCTCGTCTTTCTGAAGGCCGGAAGCCACGAGAACAGACGCAAAAATTCAGTAAATTTGCTAATTTTTCATGTCGCAGAAGTAGAATCCACGTTATTTTCACTTTTCTCGTATGTTTTTGTTTCCCCAAACATTTTGGCTGAAATGAATGTGCTCTGATGGTTCTTGCACGTGCAGTTCTGCACCAATGCCAAGTTCAGTGTTCAGGCTTTCTAGCTTTGTCCGTTCAGATGGGGATGCAATTCCGATCCTTGGCAGATTGAACTAAAATCCGAGCGTCGCCTGCACACGCGAACCTTGATGCATGCTGGCAAGGTGGACGTGCAAGTGCTTCTTCGGTCGATCACGTGGTTTGCAAACTGCTCATTGCAGCAGCGAGAGGATTGTGGTGTGGGGTCGCTGAGCACTGCTGGACTGTGAACGATGCACGCTGGTGCGGCTCACAGCAGCCATGTTTGCTCACGGAGGTGCGGAGGCACTTCTTGTCAGGTTCACGTTCTCACGCTTCTCAGCAACTTTCAACAACGCTGACGCTGCCACTCCTAGACTTGCACTGCAGTGCACTCTCAGCAGCACCACGTTGGTGAATCGGGTCTTCTCATCCAACGAGGACCAGAGGCCAAAGTTCAGGATTCAGGCTAGCAGGGTTCATTGGTGCATTTCAGTCAGAGATGCGATGCGCACACTTCAGAGCGCAGACTTGCCAGCTTGGCAGGCAGCGACTAGAGCGGGCCGCACGTTCGATCACTTGTTGCATTGCTTGGAAGCTTCGCGAGCGAAGGCCCATCCGTGGGCCACAAGAACAAGTTTGGGAGGAGGAGGTCACGACCAGGCTGCTAGCAGGTTTCTCATGGACATTTCTGACTCCAGCTGCAAATTGCACCACCGTGCACTTCGACAACTTCGATTCTTGTTTGCGCAGCATGCTGGCATGCAGAATGCTAGAATGGTCCTTTCATCAGGCCAGTCGGTCAATGCAAGCGCTCCTCGCGTTCGCGAAGTTGTTCGTGCACGGCAATGCTGCGAGCATCGTGATGACATTGCCAAAGCACAACTGAGTTGCGTGTGTTGCCCAAGCTAGCAATTAGCTACTCATTGGTAGCGGTGTGTAGCCATCACAATGGTCAGGTTCATGTTCCCGATTACACAAGTCTAGGAGTGGGATTGATGAAAGAGAACAGGTTGCGTCACCCGGACCCAAATGAGGTCTAGAGGTCACGGTCGCGATCGACGAGCTTGCGCGGCCAGTTGAAGGAAGATAGTTTTTGAGGGTTTGGAACACATGTATGTCAATTGGATGAGACTCAATGGCATCGTTGCATCCGTATCAACCCCCCCCCCATCTATCTCTCTCTCTCTCTCTCTCTCTCTCTCTCTCTCCCTCTTTGTATGTGTGTTCATCACACCAACTTGACGTCGTGTTTGGCACAAACACGTGCACATGAAAGATTGTGCATTGCATGCGCTGCTAATCCATGTTTGGACACATTCAGGTTTGCAAAGCAGATGCATCCTGCACCATTTCTATGAATGGGCATGCACCCTTCTCTTTGAGGAGTTACATGGGTTTTACCTACTTGTTGACCTACTCCTATCGCAAGTCTACGCAACATCTCAATGGTATCTGTACATTTGTCCTGCGCCATTTGCCCATCACCGCTCTTTAAACAATTTATGCACATACCGCTTTAAGCACCCGTCATCAATTTTCGTATAGAACCAGTTGTCCCATTTGGGGTAAATGTCCCGGACTCGCCTGCGTTCTGTAATCTTTATTGCAACATCGGTTATTGAGGCAGGCATTTCTGCTCTGCGAAAATACGGAAGCCATATATTCTCAAAGTCTTCCTTATCTGACTCGAAGCTAAACCAAGCCAAAGTCGAATGCTTGACAAAGTCCGTGAAAAACATCAAGAGCTGGGACGCTCCCCAAGTGGGTAGGAAGGCTGCTCCAAGGCGGGCACTCAACCACAATGCGACAGCAAGGAATCCTAGACTCATCACTGTCAGAGCTACCATAATACTGTAGCCATATTCTTCGGCTTCTTTCAAACTCAGGCCCCAAAGCTTCCCCCCCCCCAACAAACAGCTACATTCCAGCGCATATCTAGTTCCGATGTCCCAGGGGAAGGACACTACCGACACGCAAATTGACTTTACTATGACCATCGTTGTGTCGCCTTTTGTAGGTATGATGATTGTGAATATGGTTGACCACATGAGCAGCCAACACTGTGAGTTCCAAAGCCACAATAGCCGCTCCCTTCGACTGAAAGGATGAAGAGGATGCGATAGACAGGTGGATAGGAATATATGCTCTTCGCGAAGTCTTGCGTAAAGGATTGAAGGAAAGCTGCCGTCTGTGCCAGGAAGGCCGTAAAACTTGGCTCCAACAAGCATCTTCTTGAGCTCCCACACGCAGTTTTTGGCAGAAATGAGGGGAAGTTTTTTAAATAGGAGCTTTTTGCAATCCTTTTCCTTCTTTTTGTCCTTCATAAAAAAGGGAGTTATGGATTCCGGTACACTAAATCCATGGGAGGGGCGGCGCGAATGGGACGAAGTTTTGCGTGGAGCAGGTGTAACATTGCTGTGTGTCTGCCGAGGAGGTGCAAGAGATAATCGGCGCGGATTAAGAAGAGACGATCGGCGTGGAGGTGTCGAGCTAGTTGATGGAGATGGTATTTTAGATCTCGGTGCTGTTCTCGTTTTCTTCACCATGTCGCAGAAAGAGAGTCCGGAAAAGTGACTCAAAGATGAAGGAATGAATGAAGCGATTCAACAGGAGCGGTTGAAGGGCTCTACAGTCATGCTGACTCATCTGTGACCTCCCCTATTAACTAGAGTTCCTGCGAAAGTTGGGTTCGATGAAAAGGGTTGGTTTCATCCCTGTTAACTTCAGCCGGCTCGGCTTCGGAAGTGATAAGCACTACATCAAAAAACGACAATCAATTTTGATTGTCGCAGGGATATATTCAGTGTGATTTTCTCACATAATCCGAATGGAATTCCAGACCATTTCGGCCTATTCTCTCGGCGAATTCCCCCTTTTCTGTCCTACGAATTTGACGGGATACTCCCCAAGATTGATTCGAACATTTATGCAAATATTGTGCTTTATCCGCTTTGAAATAACGAAAAAGGACTATATTTTGACATAATAACTATAAAATATGCAAAGCCCAAATACTTACAGTTCTAGAAAGCGAACACCAAAATGGAGGTTGAGTCGCGAGAGGCCCTGGGCATCAGCACTATAGCCAATCCCCTAGCCGATGAGAAATTGACAACGAAGTGCCTAAAGCTCGTTAAGAAAGGTTCTTTGCTTAAAAAGTGATGTTGCAAGCTCGCAAAAAAGCTCATTTCCCTTTTACGGTATCTATAATATTACTGACACTTTGACTTAATCCCAGCTGTGGCAGCTAAGATGTCGAGAAGGGGGATAAAGGAGGTCGTGAAGGCGCTCCGAAAAAAGGAAAAAGGGTAATCCATGCGTTATAAAGTATAATGCCTCGAATTTTCAACTGGTATTGCAAAGGATACGGAATTGCATGAAAAACACGTACACACACACACACACACACACACACACACACTTGTAGATAAATGCTTATTCGTTTATTTATTCATTTATTTATATTATGCAATCTAGATTATTGATTCTGGCTGGAAACGTGACGCCAGTTGATGTTATTACGCACGTTCCAATCTTGGCCGAGGTGATAACATTTTCCATTGCACACTATTTTTAATCTTTCACGATTTATAAGTCATTCAACATTTCTTTTCATGCCGTGAAAGCAAAACAAGTACATAATATTATATAACGCTGCACTCATCTAAATTCGTTTGTCATCAACAGTGGCTTGAGAAGTAACAATCTTGGTTCGATTATTTTTCCTTCAGGAATGCGAGGTGCCATACGTTTACGTGCCGAGCAAGGCTGACTTGGGCATGGCAGGTCTCCATCAACTTCCTTCCAAAACAATAAATACAAAAGGAAACAACAGCACAGCAGACAATTACACGTGAAGAATTTTAAATATGAAGTAGTCTGCTGTATCTTTTTTTATCTCCATACGATTACCGGATTGACTTCCCTTGGAGCTCAAATCGGGGATATGAATGTTTCTACCACCGTCACCATATGCTGAACGTATTGAGAGTGTCTCCCATCGTTGTCCTTGTGCTACTCAGGAGCCAGCAAGAGACCAACCAGCTGCATGTTCATTCTAAAGCCAAAGGTGCATGGCAAATGCATTCACACAAAAAAACCATACATGCGTGAGGTCTTGAGCTTCCAAGATTTTCTTGTTCGAGCTTGAAAATGGCTTTTAAAAGCGCGTAGACACCCGCGGGCTTCTGTTATTAGAGCTCCTCGCTTCGTTGTTCAACATCTGGTTTTTGAATTTGACAGGAGGGGGCTGCTTACGCTGAGTTGTTTGGCAAAGTTAAGAAAAAGGTAGTGCAGGCAGGAGGGGAGGGGGGGGGGGGGGGTGAGGAAGAGGGTTGTATATGAGATGCACACAAGTGTTTCCATCTCCTTGTTATGATGATGATGAGGCTTTAAAAGCCCGTGCCCTGAGGACGATTGAATCTTTCATATATCCGTGATGCCTTCATTTTTTGGGGGAAAAGAGTGTGCTGTACTGCGCTATACTAAGGCGGAATACGATGTTATGTAAACCAGCACATTTATTTATGTTTACACAAGATCTTGCAACGTGCGTGCGGGCGATTAGTACCTTAAATCAGGCATAGTTTGAACGATCACATATGACTTTCGTTGCCATTTTTAACACAGATAATAGCCGTGACGCCAGATTGGTCCTGAAGACGTCCATCAAAGAGTTACGTTTTAGGAATAACAAGGAAGCCGATGCAGAAATGAGAAATCAACAGAGTTGATAAAGGACGACGTGTTGCATCCTGCTGTCGCATCCTGCAATCGCATTTTAATGTTAATATGACTGATGCTATGCTTCTATTCGTTTTGCTTGATGCCATGCAGCCGCTGTATGCGAAGTAAATGAGCCATGTGGGCAAAGTACGAGGTGAGATGGAACTAGTTAATTTATCACACATATCGAGATATTGCTAAAACCTCATTTTTGACAAAATAGACGTTTTGCTTGCAAATACACGTGCTATATAGCGTGCACATTAAACGTGAGCATAAATTTCTTTCTCCGATCCATATGGCACGCATGTACACGCTGCATGTGTAAGTGATATGTGCATGAAACGACAGTGGCGGTGCATGCAGCAGTGCGCCGGAAGCGCTATAGCGCGGGTGATAGAGTGTATCGACAAAACAATTCACATCAACTATTATATATGTTGCACCTACTAGCTAGCATGCATGCGTTGCATCGGACGGACGAGCGCTGTGATCGCTACAAAAACAATGCCGTTTGATACGTGCTGCTGTTATGTGTAGCTATGTTTCTAGTTTAGCATTCATACCGATATAATCGCAGGCAGACGACATCTACCACATATGCGCCAAATCCCAACGGCGAAGCCTGCTGTGGAGCGCTCGCTCGTCACAACACGGCCCCATGTCAATGCATGCCGTGATGTCATTGTGACGTTGCACGTGATTTACATGTTGGCATGTAACAATAGACAAAGAACAACTATATACACTTTCTCACAACGGGATCACCGATGCTGTGGAAGGGGCAACATATCCATCTAAGAAAAAGTCATATCCTATGGAAAGGGAGGCGTACCGCGTCTGATATCGACTGTTAACACCTGATGAGATTGTTGTTTAGTGCTATCAATGGATTGTAGAAGACGACTAGAAGATTTGCTAAAGCAGAAAGGAATAAACAGTCGCCTGGCTTTGGTTTCTCTGTCTACGACTTATGCGACCGGGAACAACGCGACTATCGATTCTATTCTCAGTACTTCGATCATTCTTCTTTAAAAAAGAAACTGTTTTAAGCATCTTCTTCTTCTACTCCTTCTTCTTCTCCTCCTTCTCCTTCTACTCCTTCTCCTTCTCCTTTTTCTTCTTCTTTCCCCCCTCTTCTCTCTACCGCATCGCCTTAGAAACGCTTGAAGCACTTTCGCCTCGAAGTTGTTTTTCAAGCTGTAGTTCTGAGAGACCAATGCCTGCTGCGACCTGAGCACGCAAACGTTATTGGATTTACAATGTGGTGATTTACGAGATGGTTGCGAAGAAGGGTGGGGGGGGTGCGGTTGGTATTACCAAAGATTGATAGGCCGCTCGAAAGTCACAGATATGCATCTGTTAAGTTCGGGCACATAGCAAAAAAACAATCTCTTATGGGTTGATGTCATAACGGCGTGGCGGGGGGAAGGGGGGGGGGGGAGAAAGGACGGAGTATGAGATCCGATGTTAAAAAAAATATACATGTGGATAGATTACGAGAACATCATTCCAATTTATGTCTTCACACGGCCAGAGAGCGAGAGAGAGATAGATAGATAGAGAGAGAGAGAGAGAGAGAGAGAGAGAGAGACTTGCCGCATGGGGCCTAATCATCGGTATCTCTACCACACACGATTCTTTCTTGTATCGCTAGCGATCTCACATCAAATACATCGCTTGCTCCTCTGCTCTATGCTCGCACGCAGCAAAACATGCTGAGCTGCGAAAAGAGCTGATGCACGCAAAAGCCTGGTGCTACCTGTCGCCCCGAATGTCGTACGGCTGCTGCGAAGGCGTCCGCATTGGGTCAGGCTTGGATGTCTACCACATCAACATCACAATCCCAAGTCAAAAACCAAAACTCCGCGCCGCTGTGTGCATTTGCTCGTTTATGCTTAAGAATTGGGGGGGGGGGGGGACTGCACGGTGTACCTTAACGGAAGTGTCGATTGTGTAGGAAGCACAGAAACCATTCTCCACCAGCATATCCTATCAGCAAATATATATCACAAACGATCTACTTTATCAGTTATAGATCTCAACGAAGGCGGAGAGAGGGGAAACCAAAGCAAGCAAGCAATGCACAAATGGAAATAACTAATCATAGCTCATTGAAGGAAAGCATTGTTGGGCGCCGGAAAGGTTGCTCTGGTTGCGGAGATACGCGACGAGAACATACACGTACACGATCGCACGCCGGGTGGCAGTTACCAGGATCTTCTTGAAGTTGTCGCACAGGACGTCAATTCCAGGCCTTTCCTGCGTAGGATGAGCAGTAGTATTGCGTATCGCTACATTCAAAGGGAAAAGCCGCTGAAATTTCATCGACTTTTCGCTCTAAAACGAGCTCTCGTGATGGATGTCGGGGCGTCAAAATCACCGGCGAAAAAAATCCCCTTCTTAGCAGCGACTCATCAAGCGTTTGCTGTAATACGCGATTGCTCTGGCTTATTCTTGTGAGGAGCATTATGTTCTCTGCACTCTTTCCTTCTATCACTTAGCCCCCCATCCACCCCCCCGTTGCGCTCACTCTAGCACTCTCCGTCTCGCCCTTTTTTCCTCCATTGCTGTCACCGTATACCTTAACGCTGACGGCGAGTCCTTTCTCCTGTACAAGGTGATCCAGGACCATGTCGCCGACCCTTTGATTACGTGGAATATCTTGTATAAAATGATATAACTCACGATCGATTGGGAATGTGCGACTTGGTATACAAATGGCGGTATTTTCCCCAAAATATCTCCAAACCTGTTCTAAAGAAAATTTGTCACCTTGAATTGGTACTTTATTTTATATTTATCTTCTTCTTCTTCTTCTTCTCCTTCTTCTTCCTAATATTTTCTGCTGCAGGCCAGTCATGGCGTCGTTGCATACCTTTCTCCATGAAGCTTGATGATCGTGTCTCTATCCCTACAGGTTAAGCGTCACATATCAGCCAGCATCTTCGCAACAACTTCGCAACGACTATTACGCACGCTGCTGCATGAGCATGAGCTGAACAAATACGGGGGGCAAGCTCTACCAATCCACATATTCTCCTCCCAAACACATAGCAGTGATAAGAGTGCAATGGACGAGCCCAGCATGCAAATGCGCCGTAGGAATTGTCAAGAGAAGTCACATAACAGTTATGAGAGCTGCTTCTCGCAAACGGAGGACAGCCACCTCTCCTACTAATTAACTTCTTCTTCTTCTTCTTCTTCTTCTTCTTCTACTACTACTACTTCCACAATACCCAAGTTTGGGGTCACGAACAATAAGCTTGTTCTCAAAATCCCCCTCGTCGCCAAAGACGCCCTGCGCCTCCTCAAAAACCTAAGATACAACGATTTTCGAATTTACATTCAGATTCTCTGCTAATATATATATATATATATATATATATATATATATATATATATATATAATATGGATACAATATCTACTCACAAATTTTAATTTAAAATGTGTATGTGTATATGTCAGTCACACTTCCTTAGCAGAGCGGTACTTACCTTCCGATTGAGGTTGATTTGGTCATTAATCACCGCATATCTATTTCCCGGGTAGTATACAGTGTTGTAAACAGCAGCAGCAGCACAAATACAAAAAACAAAACAAATCAACCATCTTTCATAACCGTGCTCGAATGGCGATCTATGCGCAAAGTCGTATCATCTCAAGAAATCCTAATGGAGATCCAAAAAGCTCAATTTGGGTTTTGGAAGATTGCTGCTCAATGAGACGATAACCGAGGTTGTGTTGTATGCGCTACTATTCTTCTTCTTCTTCTTCTTCTTCTTTTTCCTCTTTCTTCTCTCCCCCCCCCGTGTGTGTGTACGTGTGTGTGTGTTTTTCGAATAATTCTCCAAATTTGGTTGCGCTCCGTATCTGTCTGAAATAGAATGGGTAAATTACTGAACGTAGGAGATGAAATCGAAGTATTGCGGGTCACTGAGGTCGCCAATCATCACGCTGCCTGCTCTCTATCGATGGACAAGTAGAGTATGCGAGGAGGGGGGGGAGGGAGAAATAGTAAGCAGACGGCGATGTGTGAGAGTGTTTTTACGTGCCCCCCCCCCCCCCCCCCCCCCCGGGAAAAACCAAGGGGTTTGTAAGGGCTATACGGGTACGAACTATTAACTATTGCGTTTTGGAAAATACTAACTAATACGAGGTAAGAAATATCCTGCAGATATATCATGACCCTGCGACACAGAGGTAGTGTCATCGGTGTGTTCGAGATGAAAGGGAGGCGATGATGGTCATGATAGCGAAGCTGAAACAACAGAAAGGACGGGCGGAGGAGGAGGGGGGAGGAAAATAGTAAAAAACACTAACCTGATTCACATTTTCTTTGGTGAAAAATGCCGACACGTACTCGCTTTGGTACTCAACGCGTTTTTTGTCTGAAAACAAGGATTAAGACCGATGGCAATGAGGCGGTGAGAACAACTATGATCACTGGTTGATTAAAATACACACACACACACACACACACACACACATATGTATATAATATATATATATATATATATATATATATATATATTATTCATTTATATTTGGGCAGGCATTACAGAACTGCGTCTGGAAATCATCCATCGGACAGATATCCAACAGATCAGTGACATCGTAAGATGACCGCATCAGGGTAACCTAACAAGCCAATAGCAAATGTTTTCTGTTTATGCCTTCGGGCTGAATGATAACCCATAAACGTAAAGCAATAGACTCGTTAGCTACTAATATATATATATATATATATATATATATATATATCTTTCTCTCATGAACCGTGCTCTTTGTCTCTCATATCCTATAAAATACAAGCTCAATAGCAAACTACCGCCATATCCATAACAATTCTGTCTCTCGGGACGTTTAAAGGCCTGACAACGCACAACGGAGACGTACGATATGACGGTGAGCTGCGCTGGAGAATGATACGGCTGCTACTCTATCTTTCAAAGAATCGAGCACAGACAGCTTTCTTGGAACATCATCACTAACTTGAAAGCGATAGATAGAAACTTGTTGTTCTGCGCGTGTGCTGGCTGACCTTGGAAGAGCCTTCGGTTCCCACGGAGCAGCGGCAATGCTCTCGGATGGATATGTAGCTTGAGCGATACCGACAAAAAGAAAGAAAAAGGAAAAACGAGGTTATTTCTGTGATTCGTCATCTGATAGCAACCGCTGCATTTGAAGATGTGCTAGTACATCGAGCTGAAAGGATTCTCCATTTCATGCAGTTGGAAAAAAAAAAATACATAGCATCTTGAGGAATGTATTTACACAATCGACGTCCCTCTAAACTCCAGACGAAAAGATCATCTCTGTTTTTCTTTGCTCGAGTAATAAACTAATACCAGAGAGGTATAATCCTAAGCTGGTAAGTCCGATGTTGTTCATAAAGCCGCGCCGTCTCCTTTCTGTGACGATCGACTCCGCTAGGTGTTTGGCATTGGTTGCGCGCGCAGCCGAACCCTCCTTTGTACATAAAACAAGGGAAAATCGCGCTTACTTCGGCTGCACAAGCAACGTCAATCTAGGTGTTATCAGCACGGTATAGGAGAGGAGTTAACCGGCTGTTGAGCTCTAGCGAAAACCGAGCGTCTGCCGTGAAACAACGCAGTACAGCAGACAAAAAGAATGTCACCCATATGCCCTGCGTGTAAACTGTATAACCCCCGCCAGTGGATTCGCGGGGTTTGGCACGCCATCGTAGGTCGCTATTCGCAAGTTTCAATGTAAATTTCATTTTGTTTCCTACCTGAGACGCAAGACCGGCTTGGCGCACAGAGGTGCGGCGGAGAGCAGCAAAAGCGACGAAAGCAAGAACACCGCCCTCAACATAGCACTGGCGGCCATTGCCCTGACAGCTCCTTTAGGCTATAGGTCTAGTCTGGTCAAGGCTTGCGAAGTGCAATGGCTACGTGGCTACCACGGGGGAAGGGGGGTGGCCGAGTTGTTGCGAGTTGTTTTCCGAAAATATGTGTTCAAGAGAACATTTTAACCGAGAAACATCCGAAATTTAACCTAACTGTAAAAATGCCTAAAAAAAATTAAAAAAACAAAATTTTGACGGCGACACAGCTGAAATAACGGAAATGCCTGAAAGGATCGATACTCTCCTAGAAAAATACGCCGAAAACATGCGAAAATCGCTTTGCCCCGCTGTTAAAATCTACCTGCGACAGAAAAAATCCTTTGTCGCATCTTCCCTTACATCATCAATCAACCGTTTTTTTAGGAAATGTTCGGCCTGTTGTTCTTTCGAGGTGTTCGCGTGTTTGAATTCAAATTTCGGAACATGCTGCAACGCCATCCCCGATCGCTCGTAGCCTTTCTTCTCCTCGTCTCTTCGCACGGTTTCCGTCGCAGGAGGAGGTTGTCTCTTCATCTACCATGGATTTTGATTCTGCGATTGAGGAGGGGAAGTGAAGAGAACGAGTGACCGGAACGAAGAGATTAAAGTTATTTTTGTTTTTTCTTCAGCACGTTCAACGGTACTCTGGAGGCTTCAACATCGGGCTGGCCTTTATTCACCTACGTTGCAGATGGTATGTATGCACGCCTCGAGATTCATGTAATCATGTACAAAGTTTCTAATGTGCGAGCTTGCACGCGAAACTCGTGTCCCCACAAGAACACAAACTAACTTAGTCTGACTAACAGACATCACCAAGGCCTTCTGCGACCGGATGATCAAATACGTGAAATCGGATGGCTCTGCGCACTGTCACAGCAAAAAAATTGTAATCCCCACCGTAGACGCCGAGCTCAAGAAGTTTGCTTCAGGCTACACGAGCACCTCCCAGGAGTGCTATACCCATCTAAATACCTTCGTTTGCAGCGAGCTATCCGACGAAAAAAATAAAAAATGCCTGTCTTACCTGCCTAGTTTTCTCCTGGCTTTGGATGTTGCTCACCCTTTCGATCCGAAGAAGATGAAATGCAGTCGAAACTGGAGCCCGGATTCCCCCCCCAGCCTCAACATCTTGCGTGCTTCCCAGTTTGCGAGCCACTTCGGGGCTGTGGAGATGCTGAAGATGCAGAGGACAATCACGACACCTTTCACTGTGGAGAAGAGCGCGTATCGTCCGGACTTTGAAAAGGCGTGCGATTTTGGCGAAGAGGCCGTGACCGCGCGTGCTGTGGTGAAGAACGTTGACACGATGGTGATTTTCAGCACAGAAGACTCATAAACGCACGCACAATCATACTCATTCAACGACTACGATGACGATGATGAAGATGGTGATGCTTTTCTACAGAATATGGAAATGGACCCGAGTACATGCCTGCCTGACCTGTGATAAGATGCGCCTTTTCCTCTGAACTGAATTGTTCTTTCCTTATTTGCACCGTCACCATCAGGTGGATCTCTATCGTAACAAGATTCGGCTGTTTCGAAAAACCTTCCAGAGCATAATTCCGCAGCTCGTCGAAGGGAGAACATCCGATCTCAATGCAACAAACACGAAGGTGCGGGGTGTGCCGAAGTACTTTCCGCTGATACCTGCAGTGTTTCTCAATGTGTGTATTGAAAATAATGGCTCTCCTGTTGTGCAGGTAAGCCTCCCTTTGAAGACAGCGTTGACCTCGGTGGCAGTCGCAACACTTGCGGGAGCTTCTCTTATTCCACCTGTTGGCGCTGTTGTGCTAGGTCTAGGAATCTTCTCTCTAGCCCACGGAGGATGGGCCTACTACCGCTCTCCCATGCGAAATCTAAGGGGGAAAGCTGCCAATGTGCAATTATGGTTCAAAACTCAAACCAAAGCGCTGCAACTAAGCTTTCTGCCGGATAAAAGGCCGAAGAACCAATCCTCAGTGGAGATCGTCACTCCTGATGACGTAGCGGTATTTCTCGAGAAAATGACAACCGCTGCAGAGGCCGCACGACAGTGGTAAGACTGTGATCAAAACCGAATGAGGAGGGCGGCTCACGATTCACTCGCACCGTGGGATGTTGTCGAAACTCAGAGAAATGAATGTCATATTTCAGGGTGAAGACGCACAAGAGCGAGAATAGACAGTGCAGAGATCAAGCGTTTCGTCATCCTCCATTCGAGCCTGATCACGTGGACGACCGCACTTATCACAATGAGTGCTATGATTGTAGAGACAGCGCAAAAAAGCTCTCAAATAAGGTCACTTACCATTGTCGTTGATTCGTTGACAACATCATCATCATTATCATCATCATCATCATCATCGTTCGGTATCATTCACGATCATATTCTGATATGTGTCCTTTGGAGCTTATGACATGAATCGTCGAGGCCTTTCCTCAAATTTTATTCGCAGTCCTTTAGAACCAAAAATTACTGTTTGCTCTGGACAATTTTTCTTTCAGATTGGAGGAAAAATATTATTATTATTATTATTATTATTATTATTATTTTACATAATCACTAACATGTTCTATGGCCATATTCTGATGTGCGTCATTTTGTTGACATTAGGTGGCGCAGCTGATCTATTGGTATAGCATGAAACTTCACGAAATCAAGGTCATGCTGATGAATCTTATGGCTGACGTGATCTACCAAAGCCATGAGAAATCTAAGATGGAACGATTGCTGGATGGATTCAACGTGGCCATGAGTTTGGGAAGCGTAGTTATTGGAGGCGTTGACGGCGTTATGCATATGGACAAGATCATCGGTTCTTTCAATGATGGCTTGTATTCAGCTGATACGTCAGGAGACCTAGCAGTGAGTCAATAATTGAGTTCTCCTTTTCAAAACCAACGCGGTTTCCACGACACTTTCCTCCTACGTCTCTAAAAATGCTTATAAGGGCGATGATAGATACTATATGTATATATCGTTCGTGAATCTCATCACTACTTCTCTTGTCATGTTACCTGTAATAAAAACAGGCGGTGGCAAACATTGGAAACGGGGTGGGAGACGTTGCCAATGCTAGCCGAAAGGTCGCTACAGGCGCCTACGAAGCATACGTTATGAAGTGGATGGTGGAGGACGAAATAGCTCGCGGACAAAACAAGCAACGAAGAGGCGGAGACAATGAGAGGATCCGTAGGCTTCCAACCAGCGCTTTCAAGAAAATGGACACGCTTGTTGACGGCCAGGTGATGAGGCATAATCGCTAGATATTTGATGGGAATGAACCACGAAAAATATTTAAAAAACAACAACAAATTACTCGGAAGGTGCTGTTTTCTTCGAATTTATGATTTTTAATCTGGCACTAAACAAAGTATCCTTTGATGTAAGAGCTTGTGAAAATGCTTCCCAGACATTGAACTGTAGAGATGTAACCGATGATTGCCCTTACACCCTCTGCCATGCCCGTGCGAGAAGCCATAATTTCGCATCCTCGCGCTCCGTGTGTGCGCCCCTCATGCCAGCAACACTTTCATTCACTCAGGAAAATGTCGAAGACTTAAAGGATAAAATTATCAGCAACATGGCGGAGGCTTATGTTCAGCAGGTAGCTCCACGGGGGGCGGCAGCATCGAAAGTGAAATTTAAAGAGTTGGAAGTGCCCGATTCGATCAAGTAGTGTCACTATGGCAAACGCAATCATGTCTGCATGCATTAGCAAGATGGAATGCAGCTCATTCATTCATCACATTCATCTCATGCCATGTTGAACATACATGCGCAGTGTTGCCAATCGTATCATGAATTGAAGCTAATGCAAATGCTAAATGCATGAATTCAAAAAATTGGTCAGATGAATAAGAAACTTGGCGCATCAATCAATAATCAAGTCATCAAGTGGCCGCTCACTATGCACGCTTGTGCGTAACAATGTGGACTATTTGAGACCGTGCAATGTGTCTTGATTATAGACATGTAATATCATATATATATATATATATATATATATATATTATATATATATGCTATTACTGTGTCTTATTGAATTTGCATTGTTCATCCATCAATCCACGATGGCATGTGTCGTCGACAAGCGACTGTCTAGCCGCCGATGTGGCTGCAACGCCACGGCGTCAGCTGCTCTGATTTTGCTGAAAGAAAGCAAACAAACAAATGAACGCGATGAAGAACTACATCAGCATTGAAAGTTTTTCAATGGACAATGAACACAGAACAAAGCATTGACACAAAACTGCATGAGCTCCAAGCGAACAAGCTGGCAAGCTTCCAAGGAACGAATCGCCGAACAAAAGGGTTTCCGAAAAACGAGCAAGGTGCGTCACCACCTTCATTTTTTCTGGGAGAACAATGTACAAATGAATGAAACAAGCACAGTTTTGTCCAAAAAATTCATGATGTTTCACATGTTGGGGGTTAGATCTAGTTGGAGCGTTTCTTTGTTTGTGTCCACTGCACCGTTTCTCAAAAACCGCGATGAAACGCATCAGTCGCCAGGGCTGTGCGCAAAACGGTTCCCAAAGAATGAAATTGGCCCCATTTTTTGCAAGGAAACAGGGAGCAGTGGACAAATTTGTGGCTCAACGGCAGGATTTTTTTTTTCCAGAAGAACGTTTTGTGAAGAGCATTTGTCAGGGGCTGGGCCTTGGGCGTTTCTTCGTTTGTGTAACTGCGGGATGATCAACGGCAAAACTTCCCGGAAAGTGTGCCGTTTTGGTGGGCATTTCATCGGAGCTGCCTGCATCACAGCTCTAAGCGCCATTCGTCACTCACAAAACGGGAACTGGGGCTTGGTCGTTTCTTCGAATGTGTAACTGCAAAAATGATCAACGGCAAAACTTCGCAGAAACCCTGCCATTCGAATGGATTTTTGGCTAGAAAGCGCACGCATTTCAGCTCTAAGCGCGATTGCCGCCGCGAAGATACGTGTTTCTCCCGACAACAAAGTGACCAAGCTTAACGCACAAATCAAACATGCCAGTAGGAAATTTTGCCGAGAAACCGCGAATTCTTCGTTGTCGCTCATAGAAAATGCCTAAGACTTTCTCCTCTCTCGGATGCCTCACGCCCTCTTCGGAGCCAGAAGAAACTCGCATCTAGCAAGAACGTTCTGCTCGTGGCTTTTCCTGAGGCCGGTCAGGGCAGAGGCCACAATTCGAACCAGCTATGGTCGCCTCTTCGATCACTAACGAGACTGACGTGAAGGATGTCGTTCGCGTGAGGCAGCGAAAAAGGCACGCTCGTATCGTGCGAATTCAGATAAAGAAAGGCTGGGCTCTGGATCAGATCAAGCTGACCTACGACGACGGAAACACTGCGATTCACGGATGCGATGGCGGAAAGTTGGACCCTCGGATTCTACGCCTGGCTAAAGGCGAGTGCATTGTGGAAGTGGCGCATGAAAAGTTCCAAAATCTTCGGTATGCAGGCGCTGGGATCGAGTTTACAACCAACCTCGGCAGGACTGTCAAGTATTATGCGAAGGTAAGACGTTTCCCATGCATTTCGTTTCTTCTTTTATTTCTTTCCTTCTCTTGGCTGCTCTCAATTCGTGCTTGTGTGCTTGCTTTGGCTCACTTCTATTGGTCTAACTGTTTGGCTTCGTTCTGGTCTAAATCCCTAACCAGTGCGCTTGCCGGCTGTCTGGAGACATCGTTCGAATGAAGGCTCAGCCTGGGAATCAAATTTACGGGCTCGACATACAAGAGGGAGTGCTTTGCGGTATCTTACAGCAGCGAGCACCTAGCTTGAAAAATGTAGGCAGACCTGCCTGCTTGGACGCCTGGTGGGTCGTTTCCTCATTTGATGCTAAGGAGGAGCAAGACGGTGATAAAAATGGCGGCAAACGTACGAATGTCACGCACAAGCACTTTTTTGATAGCGGGAAAGCTAGGACCGCGATGAAAGCAGCTTCCTTGCGCGCAGGCAAAAAGACAGGGAGGGCAGCTGTGCTCATAGATGCCAAGGCCTACAAGGTCGTATGGAAGGTAGGAGACCCTTCCAGCGTGGAGCAATGCGTTATCGATGCTGAGGAAAACGGCTGGTGCTTTGCCAAGCTGTCAGAGAAGCCGACGATGTTTGCGACGATGAAGATGCTGATGGTTTTGTTGGTGAATCTCAATGAGTACGGGGATGTCCGCAGGGACTTGCTGAACATGCTCTTTGTGCTGCTCTGCCTCCTTGCGCGGAACGTTTTAAAAGTCAATGCTGCTGTGCTCAGAGGACAGGTGATGACGATTTTCGATCGGCAGAACCTGGTTGAAGTGCGGTCAAACTGGATGGTCCGGAGCACTTGCAGCGCGCTGTCTCTCTCATGCGATGATGCCTCGTACCAACGGCCGACTCTCATGGCCCTCCTCACAGCCTTCCTCGTGGCTAAGATGATGGAAAGGCTGATGTTCGCGCTCGATGTGTACGTTCACCACAACGCTTGCGATCGAAAGCATCAAGAGCTCCATATGTTGTCATTCAGGGTCATCCTGGGACTTGACCAATCGTACTTTGACGTTCACTCCAAGAACGACATAATATCCGCTTCCCGTCCTCACGGGCTCAACGACCTAATCACGTGGCTTGGGCCTCGTTTATTCACCGGATTCATCGAAATGATCTCGACTGCGGCGATGATGTTTGCAATCAGCCCACTCACGACGCTCATCGTCCTCATTGGCTATTTCGTCATCCATTTCGCGGCCTTAAAACCATTGGAAACGTATCAAAAGAAGGTGGGAAAGCAGCAGCGGAAGAGGGAGAGGCGCGCAGAGTTGATTCAGGTACACGTGGATCGAAACCATACCGTCACAAACTTTCTAACCTCTTATTTCTATCCGAGCGTCTCTTTCGAGTGTGATTGCAGGTTTTCTCTCATCGCTTGTCTCTCTCTCTCTCTCTCTCTCTCTCTCTCTCTCACACACACACACACACACACACATATATATTCTAATGTCTCTCACTGCTGCTATTGCTGTTGTCATACGAAAGGGTGAAGGAGTAAGCATGACCGACACCATGAGGCTTTTCAGCCAAGAGAAGTTCCACATCAGTGAATACTGCAAGGCTCGCGAAGACGTCAAGAAGGGCATTGACCTCGTCGTCAAATGCCGTGTCGCCAAAGAGTAAGTACACAACATCCACAGCCCGCGGTCCATAATCACTACTATGCGTATAAGCGAAGATAGGACTGCAACCGAGAAACGCATAGCCAGAGCGCATCGAAACATGCTCGAGGCACTCATTGATCCATCTATTTTGACGGGGTAGGTACATCCAAGGCACCTTCGAATCCGTGTTAACCGTAGCGGTGCTCAGCTTCCTCGTTCTTGGTTTCAACGACAACGGCAACGACGCCAAAGGAGGGGGAGAAGGAGGAGCTGCAGCAGCAGTGCAGATGCTCAGCTCTGGGTCCCTTGCAGGCTTCTTGATTCTCTTCGGAAACCTCCAAGAGCACATCAATCACACTACCTGGGTGTACGAGCACGCCTTCCGCCAGCTCCCCGACGTCGAGCGGTTTGTGGACCTGCTCAAGGCCGAGCCCAAAGTCGTCAGCGGGCGGAAACAGATCTCCTTTTCCAAAACCAATCACGACGGGGCCGCAGCAGCGGAGGTCGCCGACGGGGAGATCGAGTTCAAAAACGTGACCTTCCGCTACCCAGCGCGGCCAGGCCAAGCGGTGCTCAAGGGGCTCAACCTGCGGTTCCAACCCAGAAAGATCACGGCAATCGTCGGGGAGTCCGGCGCAGGCAAGTCTACAATCGCCAAGCTGCTGATGCGTGTGTACGATCCCTGCGACGGAGCGGTGTCCATCGACGGGGTTGACTTTCGAGAGATTGATCTAGAGAGTCTCCACAACGTCATCAGCATCGTCAATCAGAACCCGACTCTCTTTGACCGCTCGCTGCTCATGAACATAAAGTATGGCTCTCCAGTAGAGCCTGCTGTAGCGGCGAGGGGCGGGAACTCTGAAGAGACGGGGGAAGGGGCCTCAGCGAGTGCATCGTCAGTGAGCATCGAGCAAGCCGTTCGAATGTCCAACTGCGAGTTCATCAATCGATTTCACGGCGGTCTGAGGACCGCAGCAGGTGCTCTTGGCAAACAGCTTTCCGGAGGGCAGAAGCAGCGAATCGCCATCGCTCGAGCTGCAATGCGCGACCCGAGGGTTCTCATTCTCGACGAGGCCACGTCGGCGTTGGACACGAAGAACGAGCAAGTTGTCCAAGCGGCGCTTGAGAAGCTAATGAAGGGTCGGACGATCATCATCATCGCACACCGACTTAGCACGATTAAAAACGCACATGAGATCGTGTGCATGAGAGACGGGCGCGTGGCTGAGCAGGGAACCCATGACGAGCTGATGAAGCAGAAGGGGCATTACTACGGTCTCATTAGAAGACAGGTATTTTCGAAATAAAACGACGTCAATATATGCTATATGTTTGTTCGTCGCCTGCTAGCGCGCTCATATAATATTACTTTTCAACGCAAATAATTTGTATATAAACTCACGCACGACAATGCTAGTCTTGACAATGTATGGTATGCATAGTGGCGAGAATGTGTACAAATCAGGCTAGCAGGGCATTGACTGAGCTGAATACATGTGTGCCTTATATAAGACCGCTTGTTATGGCTTGTATGATCATAATAACAGATACTAAGTAGTATTGAATAATATGTGTTGCAATGCGCGCTCTACATGTGTTCGTATGTACTACTTCATTCCAAAGAGGCTGCCTTTGCTACTTATATTCATGCAGCTTAACAGGCCTTTAGCACTAGCATATAGTTTCATGCAGATGTCTAAATGTACAAATATGAACAATGGTGGTGATACTCACGTACACACGCACATCGTGCATGTATTGTTGCATGGTAAAATATCGTCTGCCTTGCTAAGATGCTTCTGCTACATTCACATGCATGGTCGGAATTTCTTCTCACACTCGCAGATTTGGTACTGGTTTGACACTGCCGGCACCTGCACATTATGCATTAGCACTCCCTCCACACAGCTACAAATACATTGTTGTATGTTGTACATGCACTGCTGTGCTCTAATGCATGCCAGAGCCAATTAACGGCGCTACGCTATATAAGATCCTCTATGTCATGCAGATGGCAACTAGGTCTAGTTTCGCACTCGGAACAAGACTTCCCACAAGGCATCTTCTCTCCCTTTTTCATCTGTGCTTTGATCCGCGGCCTCAATGCCTTCCACCGTGAGCTCAGCGTATTCTCGTTCCACGTGCTCTCAGGGGCCTTGAATAGCCCGGGATGTTTCGCGCGAAGAATCTTCACTTTTTCCGTCCATTCATCATCATCTCCTGTCGCTGCCATCACCTCTACTATTGCGCGATCAACGGGCTCGAGGTCCCCGAAGTCTTCGGCGCACTTCTTCGCCAGATCTACCTTGGAGTCGCACTCAGAGCCTTCCCCTGTTGCCTCGGCGCAATGGCCTTTCTTATTCTTGCTGACAGACCGATATTCCCTAGCTTTCTCCTGGCGCTTTGCAAGAGACTCAATGAGTTTCTCATCAAGGGCGGGGACGAGTTTAGCCCCAAGAGCCTGAAGTGACTGTTTCAGCTCTCCATCGTCTTCCAACTCCTCCACCACGTCACAGCCTCCAAAGAGCGTTCCATTCACCCACACCTTGTTATGGCAAGTGGAATCGGTGTGTGTATCAAGCATACTCGTGCTGCTATGAAGCGCGGCTATAATACCTGTGGGAATGTGGGCCATTTTGCGCGTTTCTTCCAGAATTCTTGGAAATCCGCCTGTGTTTTCTGGATGTTGAAGACTTCGAAGTCGACGCCTGGAAACCGTTGGATCAGTCATGTAGCATACAACATGTATATACATATATATATATATATATATATATATATTATATTTGTTTCTGTGTGCGTGTGATTGTGTGTATCATTTATATGCTGCTTCACATTGGACTGCATGATTTTCCTAAATGCAAAAAACAGTGACAGATCCAACCAATTCTGCTGAGAGCAAGAATAACGTCCAAGCTAAAGCCGCATTTCGGGTTCGACCTGGTACCCTGGAAGCAGGAAAAGTAGGAGATAACAATATCAGACTTTCATTTTTTCACCCCATGATCTGTGCAGAGCTGCCTGCTACATTTGGATGGAGGGATGATAGGCTCTATGAACGAATGTCTAAGACCTTTATTACGACGGTTACAGTGCCAATCTTCGTGTATTTGTCCATCCATCGTGTCCAGCCCTGATGTTGAGGATGATTATAAAGAAAATATTATATATATATATATATATATATATATATATATAGATGTAGTAGTCTCTCTCTCTCTCTCTCTCTCTCTCTCTCTCTCTCTATGTGTGTGTGTGTGTTTTCTTTGTGTGCATGTTGTGTGCCTATTCTCTTGTTTTGCTTTCAGCAAAACCAAAGACGCGAAAAGAGAGTAAGCATCGTTTCTAATAACGTAAGTATTTATCTATCACTGTAACCGCAAACGCACTTGAATTTTTGCTTCTTTGGAGATCTGAGGGACCCTCGCTTTGGTTTCCTTTCGACTGCCTTTCCCGCTATATGCACGCGAATACCTGGAAAAAGGGATATTTCAAAACGAATTTCCCTGTATTTGGTGTGCAAACATGGCATCGAGGCAGGAGAGAACTTGCAGACCAATCATGCAAATGATCCGCTGTCAGTTTTGAGTTTTCTTGCTTCTTGAGAAACCTGATAAGACGGTGATGTATCAACAACCTCAAAATACACGCATGTAACATCAGCACGACCCCGCAAAGACGCACGCACACACATACACACACATACACACACACAATCGCGCGCGCACGCTCGCATATAAATCTATCATGATACACGTACAAAACTCAAATATTCAGAAGACATTGGACAGTCCAAACACTGCATGCTCACATTCATGACTCACCTGTAGATCGATGATGTGATTTCGCTAGCATCTTCTTTGGCAAAATATTGACTGAACCACCCAACAACCTGCGACCTCGCGAAATGCTGTGGCTTTGCGGTTTCCTTGTCGATTTTCCTACTCCCAGATTGCTCGTCTGCATCTTCATTCTTGGATGGCTCTCGTTTGGCTTCTAAATTTCGTGTCGTTCCACTGGCTTCTTTGCCGTCTCGAGATGGAAATAGGCCGCGTTTTGACGCAAGCTTAGCTGCAGTAACCTGATACGCATTGGCACGGTGCACCCGAGCACATTCAAAATTGATTATCGATTCTCTCTCCCCGTATCTCTCCTCTGATACTCATCGCCCATTACCGCTTTGAAGCACTGCATTCGGACGTACTCTCGGAAGAACGAATCAAACTTGACCAAGCCCTTTCAAAAGGCAACATGTTAGTAAATGTCGTGGCGTTAAGGACTAGAGCTCATCGCATCGGGCTGTTCTTTATTTATGGGGGTCACGAGGGAGTAGATTCGTGGGTATGAGCGGATGCCTCACATATGTAAGGGAAGTATGTGCGAGTGCTTTACGCATGCAAAGGAAGGGGGTGGGGATTGGAAGAAGCATAGATAAATAGACAGAGAGTAGAGAGTAAAGAGACCTTATTCACGTCCGCATCACGCGAAAGATACTGTGACACATACTCCGAAGCACGTTTATCCGGTAGTCCTATCACGTGCATATGTCCGTAGTTAAGCGTTTTGTGCGAGCAACGTGCTTGAATGGAGTGCAAGATCAAGAGAGGAGGGGGGGAAATCAAAGAAAAGAAAAGAAGGAAGAAGAGGCAAATAGATTTATGTAGCTACGTTTCTCCATTTTTTAAGAATAGAAAATTTACCGGCATTGATAAGCATTTTTTGCATTACAGGTCCTTCCACTCGTCTTCCTGGGCTTTCAGTGGCAAAGAAGGCACACACACACACACACACACACACACACATGAGGATGTACGATTACGATTACATGCAGAATACCACATAAGACAACTTTTGGTTTCGTACCTGTAAATCTTTCCTCCTTCATTTCTATACTTTGCCATTTCGTCTCGAAGTTTGGAGAGAGAGAAGGAGCCGAAGGCGTTTACCGGCCCTCCCATAGCTACATGAGACTCCTTCATTTTCCCTTCCTTTTTTACTTTGCTGCAAATACTATCGATCTATGACCTTTAAGCTAAACTTGGTTTCGCATTCGTATTTGGTTCGGATTTCGCTCTCAGGTTCCCCTGGCACTTCGTTTTTTGCCGTAGTCGTCGTCGGTTGAGGGGGGCGGATCAGTTTTCGGTTTCCAAGCCGACCAGTATCAAAAGATTAACGGAACGTTTTTTAACGTTTTTAGCGACGTTTTATCGATAAAACCCTTGTCGCTCATCGAAAACAGAAGGGCTACCCGCCAAAATAGGAAAACTAGTGTCGGCCTTTTAGAAACTATTGAAACCCCAAAACATCGTATATTCACATTTCTCTTCCAACATTCGACAGCAGGCATTCCATTCCTCCCGTGACTAATGGCCGTTACCTCTTCTGTGAACGCAGTTCTTTGGGATATGTAGTCGGTGAAATATTGACCAACTCAACAAGCCCTAATATCATCCCAGAAATAATTGCCCTCTTCGGCCTGACGCACGGGGGGGAACCCATCCTTTCGCGTTGTTCGACACGAAAAATGCCGAAACCGTCTCCGTTTTTGCCCCAAGAATTACGTAGATCTACATATACATATATACATATATTTTTTAGGGAAGTTTCTCCGGTAAATTCCCTCAAATCTGGCCGCAGAGCGTTTCTTCGTTGGCGCAACGACGGGTGAAAACGCGATGGTTTTCGATTGACTGATGATGGCACAACATGCTCCGAACAGGGGCGTTACTGCGTTTCCATGCGAAACAACAGTGCGCTGTTCAAAAGATAGATCTAGCTGCTTTGTTCGGTGGCCCTCGCCGCACATCTCATCGCCTCCTCTCGAAAGCCGCGATTCCGACCCTTTCGGTCACCCCCTTTCTATGTGTATATTGTGTGGCGCTTTTAGTAATCAGATAGAGGAGGGGTTGGACGGGGTGTTGGCGTGTCGGGACTAGTCCGGAAGAGCTTGCCGCTCTTTTACTTTTCACTGATGCATGCATCTCTGTCTTAGTTACTGTTCATTCGTTTATCGAGAGATTTCATGTTCCCGTCTTAAATTTCCTCCTCCTCCACTGTTGTCGGAAGTAGGTTCTTACTGCACAGCTCTCCCCAAGTCTATTGGTCTATATCCTCGCGTTTTAGGGGTTCCAGGCTTAGCAAGAGTGACATACAACTGAAGATCATTCGTATAGCATTGATATAAAAAACAAAACAATGTCTTCGGGGGAAATGAACCAGCTATCCATGGCTTTTAAAAGTAGAATCGCAAAGGAGAACAAGTAAACCTTCATCTCTCTCTCCCTCTCTCTCTCTCTCTCTCCCCACACACACACACACACACATACGTACATATATATATATATATATATATATATGTGTGTGTGTGTGTGAGTACATACTTCTTTAAAGAAAAATCTTTGAGTATATTGTTTCTATTTATCGTCTAACAGCTGCATAGACACCTGGGAATCGAAGTATCGACAGTACTTTCCGAGACGGTTTGTCGATGATGATGATGATGATGATAATGATGATAATGATGATGATTATGATTAGATTTATTGAACTGTAGTCGATGGGAGAGTGTAGGAGCAGTAGAGCGCATGTTTCTCGTAATACATCAACCGATCGCCAATACATTAACCCACAGGCGTCTCGTGACAGCAGGATCATCTATCTCGACAAACACAAGCAGCAGGTCCAGCTCCAGACCTCACACATCGGCGTCACGTCCTTACACATCGGCATTTCGTGGTAAATGATGCCTCTTAATCTAACCCTAAAGCACCGCAACTCATTGTTCAATGCTCCATAGAATCTCGTCCGGAGACGAGCGAGGAGAAATTCTTCACTGTTATGGGTAAACCACTCACCAACATAGCAGACCTGTCAACAACACGCATTAGTCATATGTATACATGCAAGTACACCAATTGCCGCTCAAGAGTACATTTGCTATGCTGCAGAGAGGAAACCTGTTGCTCCAGCCGTTGTCTGTCCAAAAGTAGGAACTATGAAGGTTGTGCAGAATAGAATCAGCAAACAAGAACACAGCAAAAATAGACGGGAGGACTTTCGAATCCCTTCAAGGGAGTGGAGAGTTAGGCAAGATGTTGAAACAGAATAATGTCTATGGAGACTTCGAAACTTGCATCAGCACGGTTCTGTGCTTAGAAAGCGCCGGACACTCGAAGTCTGAGATTAGTTAACGAATTTCTCGCAACTCACACGGCTTGATATTGGTTTTCTCAGAAACGATACGCATTTAGCCATTTTTATTATTATTAATATTGTTATTATTATCATCATTCGTGTTTAGATTCGGGCAAAAGACCTCCGAAAATCTTTTGAGGAAGCAAGGGCTCAACGAAATCGTAACGTTCAGAAACTTGCTTGCAACAAATCATCGCTATTCAAGGAGGAGTGGTAGATTGGGTCGTGATATATCTCACCAAATTGTCATCGTGAATTTGTCTCTTCGTGGACAAAATAAATCAGCTGTTATTATCTACACATATCTTCTATACTGTTAAAATTAGGTAGGTATCATAAGTGCGGTATCATCCCTTTGCATTTAGTCGTGTCACGTTTTTAAAATAGGAATTTTAGCGAAATAGTGAATCTAGAAATACTATTAAAATTGCGCTATGAGCCAAAGATGCACATTGCATTGTGTGGTTGGTGTTCGACAGTTAACTTGTGTAATCGAGGAAAAAGACATCATCGCACTACTGCAGTGTGGCTACGTAGGCCTCATCACGTGCACAAATGACATGCAAGCATCACACGTGCACGATCACACACGTGCAAACAAAGTTCGATCCCTCTGTTTCCCAAACAACGTGACGCACCAAGTGTCCATTGTTTCCCCTCTCAGTTTCGACAACAGGCAAGCTGCACACTGCACATGCGTATAAACTTGTGACACGTGTGAACTGTGTGCACCATGTCCACTAGTCCACGGCACTGTAGCTGTAGCTAGCTAGCTAGGGCAGTGCACACGGTCGAGTTGACAGGGTGCGCGCTGTTGCATGCGATGTGTCCACACAGTTTCGATCACGTTGTGGTCGTCAATGTGACCTCACTAGCTCAGCATCACTCAAACAAGCAACACTCCGCTGTTAGCTCCAGCATACCAGCGCTGGAGCCAGCATCGTGATCCATCACAAACCATGCATGACGCTCAGCTGAGATGACACATTCTGGAGCATTCGAAAACGTACATTGAACATTGAACTCAGCATTGAGGCAAATTCCACATGCGCAAGAACCATACGACCTTGTGCAATGGGCAGTGAAGAAGCACTCAATGATGGACACAATGGACTGCACTTCATGGAGTGTTGCAAGGCGCTCGCAAAGTGCAAAACGCAGTGCCTCGAACTGAGCCATCCAGTGAGTTCTGCGAGGACTGACTTGTGAAACCAGCATGATTTGGAAATTGGCAACAGCTAGACAGGGTCAGGCAAGACTAGCGGCAAAGTGACAACGATACAATGCACCTGACCGTGAAAATGTTGCGTCACCACGCTGCCTGACCAAGAACTTCCTGAAAGCCAAGCATGCATGCACGGTGATCTGATGACGGATCAGCTGAAAAAGCACCCAGGAGCAATTTTGTTTCGAAAAGAATTCAGAACCATGAGTGAAGGAGTAGCAGGCAGGCGAGCCAATGCCATGCCTCAAGCTAGCAAGGCCAACCTTGCGCTGGAGCAGAGGATTCCATTTCTCCATGTGAGGTTTGAGTTCCGATTTGTTGCAGTCCCACATGATGAGAACTCTGATACATTTTTGTCGTGCGACAAGAAAGCCAACGTGAAAATGCCTAAACGAATGCTAATCACTTACTAAGATCGGTAGCACTGTTTGTCTTTGCATCAAAATCGCCTGCGTTCATCCAGTTTTTCAAACATTGTCTGGCCACCCACCTCCAATTCAACAGAAGCGAAAGACCGGCCCAATGTCCTCCTCACGTTTTGGGAATTGGTTCAAAGGGAGGTCAGCCATTGCATCTCCTCTCTTCCGCCTTGAGCCCCCCAGCTCGTTCGGTTGGGGTGTGATTCTGTAACACCCGACGAATGTGAAAAGCGTGGTCAAATGTTGCAGGCAATGTCACGAAAATGGGGTGACGTGTCTCACGCTTTTCTTCCGTCGGTTTTTTTCCTGAGAGGCCCTTTGCTTTCTTGAAGCTGTCCTTACGATTTTTTAATGTTCGATGCACACGGAATTATTAGGAGCAAGGGTGGTTTTCGAGTGGAGGCGTTCCGTATCTCGGTATAGAACACTATGTGATTCGATCTCAGGATGAGCTTGATCTTAATTGCCTCTAATTTTCTAATAGTTACTCATTGCTCTCCCTTGGGTCGTCACGTGCTTGTTCGATCTAACACCGATAAAGAAAGCCGTCATAATGGATGTAATACAATAGTGGAAAGTATGGGGGTTGAAATGGAAATGGGAAAACATGCATTGACAACATAAATGAACTCGCCTAAAGTCGTGCTTTCACAATGTGTCTATAGTTTTCCTTGACATCTAGTCCATTATCTTTATGCATGCAGAGACAATATATCGTTTTCCCACCAGAGGAAGGAAGGGATAAGCTTGAGAAGATGAAAAAGGGCGATATCAAGTCAGTTACTGGGGAAGAGGGAAAACTGTTTAAGTAGTGTCACACACGGATCTGAGAAATCAAACCAGTTAGTAGAGAGTCATTGCACTTAGACACCCAGCAGCTACACCTCCTGTGAGGTTAATAGTTCTCTGATGACAATGCTAGAGGACACAAAACCCTGTGTGAGGGAGGATGTGAGTTTACAAGTCTAGAAGTGGGTGTTTGTGTGTGTGAGAGAGAGAGAGAGAGAGAGAGAGAGAGAGAGTTTGTACATGAGTTGAATACCCATTGTGAACATCACCGTAGAAACTGCCAATGTGATCATCAATTGTCATTTCATGGTTTCTTGGCGGCTAAATCAGTGCAAGTGTGCTCTAGTGCTGCATGTTTGATCTGCCGTGGCAGCTGAATGCCAACAATGGTTCAGCACGTAGAGTGTGATGTGTAAGTAACAACATTAAAATTATCACAACCGCCAATGGCGGCATCTGCGATGTGGGCAGAGCCCACCTGCTTCGCAAAGCGATGCGACAGCACTAGAGCATTGTGCGACTGTGTCATCGCGCATGCTGCATCACATAGCATCATTACACTCATGTTTCACAGGGGTGATTTTTGGGGTCGAGGGTTCCATTCATGCAAAGTTTTGTGTGTGCAATGTGTGCACGTGTGCATATTGAAAAGTTTGGTTTTCAAAATGCCCCACACCACATGACCCCCTTGGTGATTTGGAAAATGAAAGAGGTGAACGAAGCACCA
>ADNK01002397.1:0-28274 GCA_000320545.1 Bigelowiella natans CCMP2755
CACGCGTTCGCCCCTGCTCTCTCCCCCCCTCTCTCTCCCTCTCCCCCTCGCGCGCGCGCATGAGAGCGTGCCTCTGTTCAATAACAACCCTTTTATACCCCTCCAACACTCTCCCCCACACATATAATATATATATATATATATATATATATATATATATATATATGTATAGTAATAAGTAAATGACGAATTAGATGGATGTCTTTGCACTGAGAGCACACATTCTCTTCTGCCCGCAAATGGGGTAAAGTCACAAGGGAAAGAGTATTGAAGACTAGCACACATTTGGCATTAAAATGCATCTTGGAGAGCAAGACTACGACCAGAATTCATCGTAATCTTCTTCGGCGTACACTCAACCCAACGCATATCATCATCGTCCTCATCATCATTATCATCATCATCATCATCATCATCATCATCATCGTGTTTGCCCCTTCTTCCTCACCTCTGCAAGTCTTCTTTTTCACTTTGTTTGGTAGTGTTTCGACGTATGACTTCGCGCCCCAGATTATCTGCAACCAACCATCATCATCATCATCATCATCATCATCATCCTCGCAATCGCCACTGTCATCATTGTTATAATTGTATTCGCTATCATTGAGTATAATTACAATGTGCATGCGTGCGTGTACGGTGGAGGGGAAGGGGGGGGCAGGGCGGAGGAACTGGAATGGGTTTGTCTCTCTCCCCCCCCCCCCCCCCTTGCCCCACGTGTTCGGTTGCGAGACATTAACATATCACAATGAGCGCGACACCGATTTTTGGTTTGTTCGGTTGTGCGCGATAATAACAAAACGGTGATGCTAATGATGATGATACTGCTTGAAGTCACGAGGAGGATCTCATGTGCTCAGTAATACTACTGCTACTGCTACTGCTACTACTACTGCTACTACCATTCCGCATTGACGCTTTTACAACAGGGGCTCGATTGGCGATGATGGGTTTTTCAAACGAATCGAATTGGACCTGCAGTTTTTGTTATTATTATCATTATTGTTGTTGTTGTTGTTATTGTCATCGAGGCGGGGACGATAATCATATTATGTCGTTTTTTATATGATTGCATCAATCGAAAGAAGGGGTGGGTAAGGGCGGGGGGGGGGGAGAGAGAGATAGAGAGAGAGATGTGGCCATACCAGGTAATACATGAAAGACACATCCAAGCCCCCCTCCCCTTTTTACTAATAGGTATCGTTCTCATTTCTCTTTCTTCTTGTTCTTCTTCTTTTGTTTCCTCGATTTCTGTGGTAAGAACGTACTGTGATCGAGCATGCTTCTCTGGACGCAAGATTCTCCCTATTCGTAGTGCGATAAACGAATTTGGTGCTTTCAGGGTTGGAATCCTTCTTCTTTTTCTCGCATGGCCACATCTTGAGCTCGGTCTTGCCTTGTACAAACCGCCCCCATCCTGATTTGCGATTGGTTGGTGAGATATCGATGACGACGACGACGATGATGATGATGATGATGGGGGGGGGCAGGAGGGGGAGGAAGAAGTATATTCATATACTTATAATTATTCTTACTATCCATGAGCTGCGACACGACGTAAGCCAAGGGCACAGCTGATCTCTTCCCTGTTAATCATATTGCGACAGCACAAAGTACTCTATCAAACAGCTTGCGAAGGAACTCAGGAAAAGAACTTAGATGGCCGCATCGTGACAAGGAGAGTGGAGGAGGGGGGGTGGACGTGTCGTTGAGTTCCAACTGCAGGTAATATTGCAGCTCAATTCCGAGTGTGAGAAAAAAAAATAGTTGTTAGATGTGTTTTCCTAGAAGATGTGCGACGAAAAAACAACTTACGTGACTCTCCAGTGACTTCGCAAAGAACAAACGCTATTCTTGCTAGACGTGGGATGTCCTTGTACATGCACACGCGAAACGAGGCTTTATTTTCCTGAATTCCGAGCTCTGCCATCCATCTAGTGGTGTGCATGTGTTGTATATGTGTTGTGTTGACCCGTTAAGCAGTTGTTGCTGCTTAATCGCTAGTGAGGGGAGAGAGAGAGAGAGAGAGAGAGAGAGAGAGAGAGAGAGAGATGGGGAAAGAGAAAGAAAGACTATGATCTTCTTTCAACACACACACACACACACACACACACACACACACTAAACTTTAGTAGAAGATAAAGCACTTGACGATGAGATTGTAGGGAGAAATTCCAATGATATACATAGTAATTTCGGTTTGCAGTTCTCAACGCCTATTATCTTGACCCTGAAGGGAATCTCCATCGCCTCCACAGGATACCCATCGACTTCCGCTAATTTTGGCCAGCTTTCGTTCACACGAGGAAGCTGATAATATTGCATTTGATGATGATGATGGTGGTGGTGGTGGTGGTGGTGTGTGTGTGTGTGTGTGTGTGTGTGTGTTTGTGTATTCGATCGCTACAGTGTTATTTGTCTCATTCCTCGGCGATAGTAGTAGTAGTAGTAGTAGTAGTAGTAGTAGAAGTATCGATTTATCATTTCTATCTACATATCACCGTGATTTGTAAGTCTGGATCTGGCGTGCTGAGCAACCCATCCTCGAAGTAGTTGAGGAAGAGCTGCTTTTCGCTCTCTACTTCCTCTGAATATTATAACAATTTATGAAAACAAGCATTGGGTGTCCAACACGTTGGGGGAGGGGAGCGGGGAGAGGAGCACAATTTCATTGCAATTGGCCAAAAAAAAAAAAAGAGAAGAAAATACTCTTACTCTTCTCTCCCTCCCCTCTCTCTCTTATTATAAATCATACACGAATGTAGAGGACAAAAGTAGCATATATGCTGGAATGGCGTGAAGTCCTTTGCCGCTTGTGTTGTGCTTGTGTTGTGCTGTTTACCTTTGGATCTCACTCTTTGCTTCGGAACAGTCACTAGCTGCAGGTGTGGGGTCTTGCCAGCCCTATCGTGGTAGTTCGAAAGAAGATGCACACAATCAAATCACGCATATCACAGAAGTTACAAAGGCGCACCGACGATTGTACTGACGGAGCAGGCAGAGAAAACAGTATTTTTCTGGTGATTTTGAGCTGTTCTTTGGAGGAATCTTCAATGGCAAGATGCATCATTGAATCATTCTGTCGTCATCGTCGCGATACTGACCTTAGGCGTTCTACGATGTACTCCATGTTAAACAGCTTGTCGTTTCCATGCCTGTGTGAGAATGACGATGATGGCGATGGTGATGATGATGGTAGTGTCTTTGTCTTGCATGCATGTCGGAGACATTGTTTCAATCAACGACGCGACAAGGAGATCTTCGGATGATGCAGTGCGTTTTGCTATTCACAAGCTTCTCTTCTCTTCTCTTCTCACACGCGTCGCTGTGCTCAGCTGTTAGTTGTTTTATTGATTGATTGGTTGATTGATGATGGGTATATTATTACATGTAGTCTTTAAATCCAACCGCCTTGAGAGCGTAGTGATCTGGCTGCTCGCTTGAAATGTGGTTCTTCTTCAGGCACTTCTTTACCTATGATCAAGGAAGAAGAAGAAACAGAAGAAGAAGAAGAAGAAGAAGAAGAAGAAGCAAGTCGTCATTGTGATTCGCACGATGATTTTATGTCCAAATACTACGAGGCACTTCCACGAGCTTGCTGTTATCATCTTGAAACATGGTTCAGTGATGTTTGCACAATGCACCAAATCGAAGCAGTGCCAGCAGCAGCAGTAGTTGTAAGTAGTAGTAGTAGTAGTAGTAGTAGCATCAATAACCAAGTCTCTTGCGGTATCTCCTTCCGTCATCTTCAGCAGAGACCTTATGAATATGAGCCAACACCACCGTATTTCTTCCATGTTAGTTTCACAATATTCCGCAATGCAATATTCATATTATATATAAATATATATATTTATATATATATATATATATATATATATATTAATATATAGATGTATCTCTGCGTTCGTCGTGAATTGAGCAGCTCATAGCTTGTTGGGTATCTTCCCCCTTTTTTCAACGGGATTGAACGTGCAGATTATGGATGGCATCGTTAATAGATTTATCATAAAAACCACCATCACCATCCTCGTCGTCATCAATTATCATTATTATTGTCAATATCATCGTCATCATCACTATCATCATCATTGTCGTAATCACAATCGTCTTGAATGACCCTGATCTTCCTCTGCCCCCATCCCCGAATACGACTTTGACTGTTATGGTTTCTGCACATGATACAGGGCAATTTGAACAACAATATCATCGACGAAGATGATGATGATGATAATGATGATGATGATAGCAATGAGAAGTTATACTAATCCCGACTTGAACTAATATTATCTAGATTACATATATATATATATATATATATATATATATATTATATAGCGGTGTGTGTTTGTGCGTGTGTTCTGCTATCCTGCATTTTAAAATAACTAGTAGCTTTTCCGTCCTTCAACATGCCGCTACTGCATGTCGCGGAATAGAAATATGCGTAATATTGCCACTTGAATCAAGACTCAAGGTATATGATAACGTGAGATCTGGACTATATTTCCCTTTCCTCTCCCCCCCCCCCCCCCCCCCCTCCTCCTTCTCTTCTTTTCTCGCAACAAACAAAACAGACCTTTCTGTGCAGGAAGCTTCATTTTGGAGTAGTACCGAGGCATGTGCCATTGGTTGTATCTGAAAAAGAGAACAAGAAAGAGAGAGAGAGAGAGAGAGAGAGAGAGAGAGGGCGCGAGAGAGAGGGGGGGGGGGGGGAGAAAACACTTACACCCAACTTGACCTATCACCATCGTTATTATGATTCTCTCCATTTCTTCTCGTGAAGGCGAGGAGAGCAGCATCAGCAGAATGGAAAAGCAGTAAGGGACGGATGGCGTCGTTTTTACACATTTTCGATGATGTTTTGTAGGTGATGGGCGTGTAACAGCGCACGCGCACAAACAACACAAACAACAACCTTATCTGCGTTGCAAACTTCTCGTACATCGATTCTGCTATCGATTTCTCTTCCTACAACGGGTATATGTGAATATGTATTCTTGAGATTGTGCATGCTTACTTATATATATATATATATATATATATATACATATTGTGTGTGATCAATACAGTCGTCGCTGCTTTTTCATCATCATCATCTTCTTCTTCTTCTCCTTCGTTATAACTCTGAACTATCTGATGATTTGTTAGTTTTGGTTGTTGAATCTACATCATTTGACTGCGCCCATGGGTCGTGCAGGATCGCCTATATGTATAATATATATATATATATATATATATATATATATATATATGTAATACAGAGCGAATCCATCAGCAAAATGAAATTATAGCTATGATTCTTAGGCTGTATAGGATAGAAATGAACACACACACACACACACATAGAGCAGAACAACACAGTTACCCCTCGGCCTCCTTCCCCCCCTTCTCTCTCCCTCTCTGTCTCTCCCTCTTCCTCCCACCTTCCATTTGTGCACAGTAGCCAGACGATAGTTCCGAACGTGCGAGTTGTCAAAGTTCCAAGAGAGTTGTTTCCAAGACAGTAGAGTCTTGATATCATCCAGCTCAACCTCTTGGGACATATCCTCGGCCTACATCCTTTCGTTGTGATTGCAGAAACACACACATACACACACACACACACACACACACACACACAGTGAGCAATCAAGTGTTTTTGTTGGCAGTTGGTGATGATGATAATGATGATGATGAGATGATGATGATTGCAAGAGCAGCAGCCTTTCTATTACGCAATATATTTATTTTTGGAAGTAATAAATGCCAATATTTTGAGGTAGATAGTAGCAGCTATATACCTCATCCTGGATATCATGGACCTGTTCTACCAATCTAGAAGAGGAGTCCAGGAGAACCGAAAGAGGGGGGGGGGGGGGGAGGTTCAGATGTAAAATCTAACGGGCTAAGATATTCATTTTTGATAAAATATGTGTAATAGGAGCATGATGCTGTCTTCCTCTTCTTCCTCATCCTTCTTTCTTCTGTCATTGTTTTCGCTATTGCTGTTGTTGTTGTGGTTGAGGGTAGTGAACGGTGATTCATCTTGCGAATGTTACCTATTGACCATCTGCATCAGCTTGCCTGGGACTGCTCCGCACTTCTTCTGCACGCCTGAAAGCGACGATGGCAGAGGCAACAGCAACAACAACAGCATCATCAAACACGCAAGTTTATTCAGTGTTCGTCGGTTCAACCGACAGGTGGCGGTCTCTTATACATCGTGTCGCACGGACAAATCGCGTCTCGCTCACGGCCCTGCATGTGCATACGAGTCGTTGTGCAGGAGGGAGCAAAGGCAGCACTCACGTGCTAGAATCGATTCGATCTTGGTCATCGAGTTGAGGAAGTATTTGATGTCGTTGCTTTCATCGTCCATGCCTCCCCCTTCACCGGCTGCATAGAACGACATGTAGAACGCATAATCAGCGCTGCTATGCGTGGGGCATGAGTGTTGTGTGTGTGTGTGTGTGTGTGTGTGTGTGTTTGTGCGAGAGAGAGAGAGAGAGAGAGAGAGAGAGAGGGAGAGAGAGAGAGAGAGAGAGAAAGAGAGAAAGAGAGAGAGAGAAGAGGGGGGGGGGAGAGAAAAAGAGAAACTGTCGATTGTGGAAGAGTCTTCCTTATTGTTTGATTCATTTGTAGTAGGTGCGTGTTAAGGAATAGCTCTTCATATTACCATTAGCCGTGTTTTCGCCGACACTAAAGTCCTCCTCACTACCGTACGATGGAGTGTGCACGTAACAAGCAATATCAAACAAAAACCAATCATTTTCGTGTTACTACTACTAACATCCATAATCATCGCATCATCATCATCATCATCATCATCATCATTATTTCATCATAATCTTCCATGCCCTCTCTGTCATAATTACATTCCTCATAAGCTACACGCCCTTTTTTTCTCTCTTTTTAGCAGTAAGAGAAGAAGTAGCAGAAATAGTGGTTGCAGCAGTACTAGCAGTATTAGTAGTAGTAGTAGTAGTAGTAGTAGTAATAGTAGTGAGAGGTCTTTGTCGTCGTCTTTAATGCTTGTCCCCCCCCCCCACCTAAAGTTGAGCGTATCGACGACATCGTCGCGTGATCCCTGCCAAACAGAGAAGAGAACATCACCAACGATAACCAACTCGCACGAGTTCCAAGAATAGCAGTAGAAGTAGTAGAAGTGTAGTAGTAGTAGTAGTAGTAGTGGTAGTAGTAGTAGTATGCTGCTGCTGTTCCTTCTTAACTTCCTCATCTTCTAGAGTATGATAGCACCTTCACTATTGCGAACACTGCTGCTGCTGCTGCTACTACTACTACTACTACTACCATGAGGCGTCCACGCACGGCTCTTTCAAGTGCATGATTCACTTGCACGGACTGCACCTCATCGCCCGCATATCTATTCATAGGCGACGAACAAACATAAAGGGGGGGAAGGGGGGGGGGGACTATCAGAGGACACGAAATATTCATCTAAACATGATCATCACATGATCATCCACGTATGCCACTTCTTTCGAGCCCTCCTCCCCCCCCCCCCCCCCCCCCCTCCTCCAACTACCATCACCACTCACTGACCCAAGAACAGAAACTTGCCTGTGTGCCTTGTTAATAAAAGGTGCTCGTTTGTATCTGGGTTCACGTATGAGGACCAACTCTCGAGCCGCTTTGCGTCTGGGCCGTTGGCAGAGGGCGTTTTCTCCTCTAAAGCGTACAACAATAACAACAACAACAACGACAACAACAACGACGATGACGACGACGACGACAACACGAGTTTCTGTGAATGCATGCTAGAACCACCCTGGCGATTTCGTAGAAATTGATGATCGCAAATATCATCGATATTCCCGGAATCCAGAGAGAGAGAAAGAGAGAGAAAGTTGTTGTTGTTGCTGCTGCTGCTGCTGCTGCGGTATTTGGTGTTGATCTGTCGATAGAGCTCTTTGCTCTTTGGTGGAAGATTTTCCCCCCTCATGCTCATTGCGTGAACAACCCGTTTTCGCCGTTCTCGTCGTTTAGTAACTGTTGTTGTATATGTTTCTCCTCGCCCACGTCTCTCTCTCTTAGTTGATCGACTATCATCATCGGTCTTGGGGCAATCGTTACTGCTGCTACTACTACTACTACTACTACTACTATATATATATATGCTTTCTATTTACCGTAGTTGACATTGAGGCTATGCTGGCTCATCTGCATGAGCGTTCCTGCGATGATGATGATGATGATGATGATGATATGATGATGATATGATGATGATGATGATGATGATGATGATGATGATGCCGAAGTTGCATCTACACAGAGCTAAAATATAGACGAGGGAAGTCCTCCTCGTTGTGCATCTTCGTATCGTAAAGGCGTCGGAGGAAGGGAGATGATAAAAAATGCAACCAGCCTCTTTCTTTTTCTCTCTCTCTTCCTCTCTTGTACGTACTACTACTACTACTACTACTACTACTACTTCAACAGCTGCTTCCCAATCCATGTAACTATCGGTCATCATCACCATTCTCACCCACGATACCCATTCTCTCCAGATGTGGAGGGACAACGCCGGCACCGTGCTCCTCGACAGTCCCATCAATGGCCCTGCATATAACGTTTTGTTGGCTGATGTGAGTGATTACACGTGCAATCGTGCTCTTTAACTGCTGCTGCTGCTGGTAATAATAATAATAATAATAATTCTGATGATGATGATGATGATGACTATGATGATGATGATGATGACGCTCAATCACTTACGAAATGCTCGGTGCTTCCTGCAGCCCTATACTACTGTCGTCTCTTATGAATGAGCCTCTTCTTGAACCCAGCATGGACACATCGAGGGTGGAATCATGGTCTAAGAATGCATTCGTTGGAAGAACGACGACAACAACAACAACAACAACAATGATGATGATGATGATGATGATGATGAGCAGCACAGATTGCAAAGCTGATACATGACAATTGCAGCAGTGATGACGTCAGAAGTAGGCCTGACCCCCAGTAACAACTTAAGAAGTAGGATGATCGCCTTCTTGGGTGGATAGCATGATTTTCACCATCATCTGTCTAGAACATCGTTATCATCGTCGCGTTTACGAAGTGGTAATACCGGTGAGCGGCTCAAACTGCGACTCGACTTTAGAGTCGAGCATCACGCTTTCTGCCATGCCAAGGCCGGGAGGGAGGAGCGGACCGCGCCCTGTTGGATTCAACAATAAACAACGACGATAATGGTAAGAGTGCAGGTCAGCGAGGCGTGGTAGCAACGCCTGCGTGACCGCGTTTTCGGTAGTTTTTGGAAATGTTCTCGAATCGCTGATGATTCTGTTATCCTCGCTGTGTGTGTACATCCCGTGTTGTCGAAAGAGAACAAGCAGTGCGAATGGATGTTGTTGGTGTGTTATATACTATATTACATATATATATATATATATATATATATATATATATATATATATTATAATATATGTGTGTGTTTGTGTTTGTGTGTGTGTGTGTGTGTGTGTGTGTGTGTGTGTACCTGGATGCATTGCCGACGCCCTTCGGCCCACAATGCCTGAAAATAGGCGGATTTGGAGGATTGGGGAGTGGGGGGGTGGGAATAGAACGACAGCATGTAGACCTCAGAATTAGAAGATAATGCATAATATGCGTGCTGGCTCTAAATCCAGCCTCATCTCGAAACGAAAATGAAGACGAAAGGAATATCGGATGATGACTTGATACTGTTGATTTTGTTGGACCGACAATTACCACTACTACTTCTGCTACTACTACTACTACTACTACTACTACTACTACAACTACCACCACTTCTACTATATTATTACTGTAATGCCTCCCAACAGATTCCAGCTTGCATTTCCGCGAGGTGGATTTTTGGTAATAAGCAACCTTATTTAAAAAATTGGGGTGGACAAAGTTTCAGCATTAGAACATCTCAAAATCTTCCCATTCATTCGCAATTGGCTGTGTTTGTAATCCTGAGGCAATAATCAAATTGTTCCCTTTGCAATGGTGTTCTGTCTCGTCGTACCATTTCCTCCCAAGTCTGGAATTCAGGAACTGCGATCTCGGACGTTACCACAGGGGGGGCAGGAGGGAGCAAACCGGCGGCTAAGGAGATTTCCATTTCCACGTAAAAAAATAATCATCAGCAATATTCAATGCAGGAAAACTTATTGTCGGAAAAGTTGGAATGCATGAACCCTCGCCTGGTTGGTACACACAACTACAAGGGTTTGCAAGCAAAGAAGACATCTTCCTATGACCTTTGTCTGTGGAGCCTTTCTTCTCTATGCTCTTCTTCTCTCCATCACCTACTTCACGACAGAACACAGCAATCAGCGGGATCATGTTAAATCGACACTCGCACATCTTTTTTTGCATAAAGCCTTTACTCAAAAACAATGCCTACATACCCTTGACGTCGGCAGCACCCTGAAGATTTATCATAATACTTTGGGCTGATGGAACAGCTTCGTTGATGGTTGACGGTAAAGGCGCTTCTCCAATGCCCTCATTCGTAGATAAAGATGGCATTGGCGCAGCTATGATGTCACTCACATCATCCCCAATTTCAGATGCAGGTGGGAGAGGAGCGTCTCCAATTTCAGATGCAGGTGGGAGAGGGGCGTCTCCAATTTCAGATGCAGGTGGGAGAGGGGCGTCTCCAATTTCAGATGCAGGTGGGAGAGGATCCTCCCCAATTTCAGACGCAGGTGGGAGAGGGGCGTCTCCAATTTCAGATACAGCAACTTCAGACCCCTACAGATGATATAGCACAAGCGATGAACATCCGAAATTAGAGTTTATACAAATCATGTGATGGTTGGTGAGGAAAAACAAAGCGGAGGCGGAGGAAGTTAACGCACGATTAGATGCAGATGCAGAAATAATGTTTGCTGTTAAATTGTCTCTCTCCTTCTCCATCTCCTTGAAGGAGGAGAGATGAATCGTAACAAGTAGCGAAACACGCATATAATTAGGAAGGAAACTCAACGCTGCCCAGGGCCTTCATACTTAAATCTTACCTCGTTATAATCTTCTAGGGAAGTAGGAAGGGGTGGAGGTGCATCTGGAACTCCAACAAACTAATTGTGTACGAAACATTTTCAACGTTAAGATTGCAATGCACACGTATGTATAAAAAATATATGTGTACACTGCGAAGAATTTTAAACTGCAAGCCTCTTTCTTATTGTGAACTTACATCTCCGGAAGCTGGCAGACGCGCGTTCCTTTGAGCAAATGGCTTTGGAGGGGGTGGGGGGGGGGATCGTGAAGGCATCTGTATCACCACAGCAACCTCTCCTCTCCTGCTTTGACCCTACAACTGGAAATTATAGAGGAAGATAGATTGATGCTAGCACGATACCAAGGGTGTGATATCATCATCGGGAAAGTGTTCGACAGGTCCAAACAATCTAAAAAATTTATATGCGTTCGAGGCTCCCAAAATCTCTTCTTCCGGGCAACGATCTAGACAGACGCATCAGGAACACAAGCCATGTGTTCTTCCCCGAGAACACCGTGCTCCAAGCGAAATGATGTGAAATTGGAAAGAAGGGCTTTTTATTTACAAGGAATCAAGAAAATACGCAAGCTATTGACTCAATGGTCGTCGCATAAGGGAAACTAGACTAGGATGCTACAGCGCTCACAGAGGCTGGATGCAAAGCCTTTCTCAACGTTGATGGACAGCTGTTGGATTTTGGGATGAGATATCTTCAAAATCACTTCTATTTATTATGTGCGACAAAGTCGAAACATTAAAAAATCATGCTTGATTCCCTTTCCGTCTCGACATCCTTGATTCCCGTCATGAAATCTGATGAGTGTGTTGGGTCGGAGAGAAGACCTAGGAAATTCGACTCGTTTTGGAAGGAACTCCGTCGAAGTTCAGATTTCTTTTGTTCGGAAAACTTGATTCTAACCTGCACCATACCGTTGCTTTTGGAGCCGAAGAAATTTGTTCTACTCGAAACATCGATCTATGTCTCTGCACGCAGCATCAATCTTCAACTGATGTCGCTTTTGACCCCCCTTTTATACATAGAAAACGCTCCGATACCATGTCGCAATCACAAAACCTTATTAGGTTGACGGGAAAACGTAGCAGAAGGTATATCTGTTTTGATAGTCGGTAAAATAGGATGCGACAATAATATTTTCTTGTCGCTATTATGAAACATGACACTTTTAGCTGTTTGGATTGTCGATTCGGAAGCCATTTTTCTCCACAACCACGCAACCATTCAGCCCAACCTTCTGTACCACCCTCCCCTCTCAAGAGCGTAGGTGAGCTTGCCAGCACTCATTTTCCTCCCATGTTGATAAATTGTTCATCGCCTCTTTCTTCCTCGAAAAACGAGTAGCAGCACCTAGTGATAGACAGAGGACAAAATGAATTCTAAGCACCAGCAAAATGTACTACTTCTGCTGCGTTTTCTGGGTTTGGATTGGTGGGGTTTGGCCAGGAGGGTCGTATACTGAGAATGGTTGAAGGATTTCAAATGAATTTCTTTGGGATTAATATCTACAAGATTTTTTGCGCTTCATATACACTACCAATATATTTTACCTCGCGAGATATGGAAAACAGACCGATTATCTGTCTGTGGTTAGGTACCGGAACTGAGGATTTTCGAAATCAATAAGATCTAAACATTTGCAGCATCCTATCGTTTCCTTGATTCTGCAAGCGCGAGCTACGTCAACGTGCTGCCGATGCGTCATGGACTACGCTTCACTCAGTGTGTTATTGTGTCGATAGCCGTTGCCATACTAATCAGTTTTAGAACATTGAGCCACCTGGGATCGATCCAAAGTAATATTGATAGTTTACAGCACCAATAGTCAGTAATATGGCCTAATACACATCTCTCTCTCTCTCTCTCTCTCTCTCTCTCTCTCTCTCGTGTGAGCGTGAGTGTGAGTGTGTATGTGTGTGTGTGTGTGTGTGTGTGTGTGTGTGTGATATGCGAAAGAAATCGCGTCAAATCGGTTATTTATGTGAGGGTTTCGATTGTTGATGATTTAGTTACCCAAAGGTTGAACCGTCTATATCACACTTTTAGGGACATATACCCCAGCTTCTCGCACCCGCAAGCTAGATCCATGTCGTTCGGCTATTCCTTCTCGCTTAGCTTCTCGCTTCTCAACTAGAAGATCGCTGACGGAGCCTGTAGCACATGGCAGGAAAGGGGTGCACTCCCCCAACTGGTCGCCGCGGCAGCTGTCTTCGATCAAGCTTTATGCTATAGACACCGCACACCGTTCTGATTCTTCTCCAGTCTCCGACGATAACAAGAGGAGTAACAGTGGAAGTAGTAATAGTAGTAGTAGTGGTAGTGGCACGGATTCCACCTCCCCGTCCTCCTTAGCTGCTGAGTACAGCAGTCCGGACCATCATCACCCGTTGGAAAACCCCACAAGCAGCAGCAGCAGCAGCAGCATCAACGGAAACATGGCACTTGGCAGCGCTACAGAGCACCATGGATGGTGGGATGGAGGGGACATGCCGCAAGAAGATAGAGCCCAGTGGCTTAGCATCTTAGAAGACAGATTCTCCGCCGCCGATATGGACGGCGATGGGTGGTTGAGCGTGGAGGAGCTTCGCAACGTGCTCGAGTGCACCGATCAGTTCTGCTTGTCGCGGCACTGGCTTCCCCTGGAGCAAGCGGCGCTCGTGATGCGGAAGTATGACAAAGAGCACAACGGGAAGCTGTCCTTCGACGAATTTGTCGGGTTGGCTGATGACCACCAACTTCTCATGGGAGTCCTCGATGACTATCTAGAGGCGTTCCAGGCCATTGATTCCGACGGTAGCGGCCGCATCGAGCGCTCCGAGCTGCGGGGCGTCCTCGAGGCGACGCTGGGGAGCGACGCCGACAACACCGAGCGCATCGAGCGGATCATGGACGATGTGTTCTCCAAGGCGAACCTCAGCGGCGACTACGACACGATTTGCTTCTCGGAGTTCCTGGAGCTGATTCGGAGTCACACCGTGGACTTGCAGATGGTCCTTGACTACATGAAGCTGAAGCCGCTGTCGGAGGTGCAACTCGCTGCTGAGAGAGAGCTCAGGCGCGAGAGGATTGGCGACGGCATGGCGCAATCGCTGATGGGCGAGGTAGAGGAGTCCCCGGAGCTCACAGCGGGGGAAGTTGTCAGCGTGCATTCCTACGGCCAGCTGCAATCTGTGATCAAGGAAAACCCCGTTGTGATGCTGATGGTCACCTTCAAGTGGTGCCGGCCTTGTAAGATGTTCGCGAAGAAGTACCGAGATTTCGCCGCTCAGTTTCCCTCCGCCGTCCTTCTCAAGGTGATGGGCGATGAGAGCGAGGTCTCGAAGGCGATGCTGAAACGCCTGAACGTGAAGCTCTCTCCTACCTTTGTTCTCTGGCAGGGGGGGGAGCGCGTGGGGTCACACAGTGGCGCTAATGAAGCCAAGGTTCGGCAGATGCTAGTAGCAGCAACCACAGCTTCTCCTCCAGAAGCTGAAGGAGATCCCAATGCAAACGCAAGGCCTACCGTCAAAATATAGGTATCGATCGAAGTCACCTTCCACGATCAGCTCACCCATAGTCTCCCCCCCACCCATGCATGCATGCGCCCAATTAAAGGCGTGTAAGAAACGGTCGTCGCAGTTCATGATTGGAGTTGTAGCAACTGTTCTGTTTATATGAAATGTCTGGTCTCTCCGCGTCTCTCCACTTCCTCCACCCTACCGGATATCTAGAAAGTATAATAGGCGAGCATAGCCCAAATAACCCTCTCGGAAAAGACTCACACTATCTACATCAACTCAACTCCTCGTCGTTGCTTCCATGATCATCGCGGGATTGGATCGAAACACTAGAAATCTAAAGTACACATCGCATATGGTGGCAATAATGCTCGGGTTTCTAGCCAGGGTAGTCGTCGTCGCCACCGAATCTATCGGACGATATTGTTATTATTGTCAATACTATTATTATTACTATTATTATCATTAGCAGAAGATCACAAATGTAGGTACGCACAACGCGTGATGCACAGAAAGTAGGCATTTGCCAGCTTGGGGATTAAAAGCACTAGAGCAAATAGACGTGCTAATTTTCCTTCATTGCACTTTCCTTCATTGCACTTCACCATTGTTCGTTCTTCTGCACAACGTTGTGTTTGTCTGCAATCACTACGTCAACATCAAAAATTTTGTCCATTGTTGCACCCAAAAAAGTCACAATTACTAGAATTACATGCGCATAGCCGCTCCTCGTTGTGTGCATGTGCATTGATGTCAGCATGTGACGAAGAGGTAAGTGCCATCTCTAGATCGTTCGTCATCGTTAGTCTAGTAGTTCTTGAGTTGCATGGGCACGGCTAGACGGCTCATTGCGCGTGATTCTCGACTCATCTTTACACGTACACGATGTGACAACTATATATAGCGGTCTTGACAACCCTAGAACCGTCCATCTGTGTGCGTCTCTGCTGGCGCATTGTTTGAACAACTGTGCGCACACACACCGCGTTCGCACTGCTTGCATGTAGCATGGTGTGCGCTGGTGCGAAGTGCAAGCACGGCTAGATGGCTTGTTCGATCTCACAATGAGACTGGCCGCTGGTGTCGGCGCAGTGGCACTTCCATCTGAAAAGCCACAGCTCACAATCTAGCGCAATAGCGCGCTGACTTATACGGCGCTACATGATGCGTTACACGTGCAGGCTACTTTTATACGAACTGTTTCGCATTGTGCCACCATTACATGGCCACGCATGCCATGCGCGGAGACGTAGATACGGTTTATTTGTTGCTACTGAGGTATAGCTACATAGGTGTGGAGCGACTAGCCATAACCGTCCATGAACGTCCTGATTGCTGAAACCTTGGAGCACTGACTTGCTTCGATAGTCTTTTTTAGCACATTGTGTACTGTAGTAGATTTGCTGAGTCTACTGCTAGAGAATGTGAGGGAAGCTGGTAAGGACCAGCTCTTGATTTCTGAGATGAGGCTCACACCACTCAAGCCATGTTTTACGAGCAATCCCGTAAACACTCTCTTCTCGTCGGGCTTGAGATACTTAAGTAGGGTTTGAGCACCTATTTTCATCTAGCAGTTAGGAGGAGGAGGATGAGGAGGAAGAGGACTGCGAGCTTTTCTGCAAGCTTTTCTGCAAGTTTGGCTTATTGTTCGTCGCGACAATCTTCTCGCTTTCCTTCTGCTTCACAACGATGATTGCACACTTGCAGTTATGCATCTAATGAAAAAGTCATGAAGATAAGCAATAAATTTTGTATTGATTGGTGTGGGTATTTCTAGATTCTTTCTCAACTGACAAAAATTAAGAATCTAAAGATCTCTCGTAGTAATATTTTTCTTCGTCTTCTGCATTACAACGGCATAGAATGAGATGATACCAAATAATCAGAAGTTGATCCGAGGAACGCTCTTCCCATGGCCCCCATTCCTTGGCGGAAAATAAAAGGGTGGGGAAGATAGGGAGAAGGAAAGATAGCAGGAAAAATGTAACTTAAAAGACATACGCGTACCCCAATAACAATACGATTATCCTCAGCACGATTTTAATTATGTGACAAAGATAAAACAACCTCCATCTTCTATTTTTTATCAGTGAAGATGTTCCAACTTCGCGTTCATAACATCTCTCTGCTACACTGTGTGGACAAGTGTGTACCCCGACTTCCACATATGAGCATATCTGGCTTTGCATTTTCCGTGTAGTTAAGGATTGACACTTTGGAACTCACCGCCTATGGTTTTCAGAATGACCGTTTTTTTAAGTATATATTGAACAATTCCGATTTTTTAATTTAGTAGATATTCACGTGATGTTGGCAAAATTACCGGTACATCGCACAGCAGCTTTAGTTCATCGGGCTTATAGCCTTACCGAATATATTATTCCGTAATGCAGAGGAATATCATTTATATATACTTATGTTGTACACACATCAAAATTAAATTGTATGCGTATTTACTGTTCTAATTTCGGGACGCTTTTGCGGCATTCATGCCACGATTGTATTGTCAAAATAAAGTGGGCAAGGGATACAACCAAGACTCCGTGCCAAGGATCCCATTCGCTTTAAAAATGCCTCTCCTGATGATAGCCACGATCAGGATCTTCATAAATGTGAGCGAGTTCTTGAATGGTTGAAGTAGAGATAAATTGTAATATTAAGTTATTTATCATCTAGGATACTCATGATTGCCAAATGGTTTGATGATTGTAAGGTGTGCTGCTTCGTCATAACTTTGGATTTGGTCATTTTCAATGTAATGTGGAAATTCGCTGTTACTGCAGAGTTCTAGTTACGTCTTGAGCAGAACTCAGCCCATCTTAAGTTCATTTTTTGGCTTCGAAATTGAAACTCGCATAATACCCTTTTCAACAGCCTCCTTCTTCAATAGGGTATTAATCCCGCTCATCCTCTCGCTACGAGAAGAGAATGGAGGACGAAATTAACAAAAGAATGTATGGGGAAAGAGTCTCGATCTTTGAAACAAATATACAGCGTTGAAGTACAGGTACAATACCACTATATATCTATTCTAGCCCATCAACTAAAAGATATGCAGACAGAGTTCCACACTGGAATTTCATATGACGTGGCATTGATATGGGGTACATATCATATAGTAGCCATCTGTGAAACCTAGTACTATTAGATAGCGTATCCGCTAAAATTAGTTGATTACTTTCGAAAGGAGTTAGCACCAGGAAACATCTTTAGAGGCGCGTATCCATAGGAATGAATTAATGTTATCTATGGATGGAATAGGGGGAAAGTATTAGATGCGACGGACTACTGCAAGTATGGAGGATGCAATACACGCGAAACGTATGAGTAAATTCTTTAGTATCTTCGGTGTGGTAGACCAACTAAAACCATCTATCCTCTCGATGTACAATGAAATGAATTGTGATTCTCATTATTGGCTCCGAAAGTACGTGTGCTGACCTTCTTAGCATTTGGAAATATGTTCGCTGCGCTCCAGCGAACTATGTCGGCACTACAGTATGTAGGTAGGTCATTTCAGACGAATGGCGAATTTTCCTTAGCGTTTTGCCAACTCATTTATGTACGCTAGCATCATCCGACCCGTACTGAGATTCATCAAGCGCTACAGCAACATGAACCTGATCAAAGAAGTTCAGTGCATATCTGGAAAATGCATGTTTTAACGGAAGGAAGCTTTAAGTCACGTTTCGCCACTCAAACGTTAGCCATGTAATTAAGAGCAACCTTTCCTCGTTTCTTGTCCTCGTTCATTGATTCTGTTATGTTGGCCTTTTTACTTCGTACTCCATCTTCTTCAAGGGGGCGCGGAAGTTGCATGGGTTTTGAGTTATGGTAGCGGAGAAGGAATATCGGAAGAATTAACAGCCGAAAATACAGGTTATATTGAGGTGATTTTAACTTAAATTTATCCCTATTCATTGACGTTTGCTCTTTTTCGTCTTTTTCATTTTTGCTGAAAGTGCATCGTCAGAGTGGGTATTTTTACGTTGGAATTCTCAGGTACCCATCCTGGCCAGCTCTCGAGATTCCATGACGTGATCTCCGCCTAATCTCCGAACCGAATTAGGAAATAAAATCTTCTCATGATACCAAACTTTTTCTCTATGACGACAAGGTTTCTTATCACAAATCATAGATAATAGAGTCATTCATAGAAAATGAGAATGACATCTAGTAGTTTGCCGCGTTAAAAAATAACAGATACAAAGAACTCAGTGCCTTCTATGCTGCGATCAACCTGTATTGAGTTTGCTTCCTTTTAGACAATTTATGATCCATGAAGTGACTAATCCGTTGTAGCATTCAAATGTGCGCAAATTGCCAATGAATGATCGAGAAGGTTTCAACATAAAATCAACCCCGATATTTTAATTAAAACTTATTTGAAAGGGGATATATGAAAGAGACAACATATTAAATGTGAAATAATTAAAATACGCCTGCTTTCTGCCTATTTGCATAATGCCATTTCCGCCCGAGGGCGGTATTTTGAGGGGACTACGGACCTAAGATCTGAACGAGAGCAGAACACCTGTCTAAGAAGCCATGATGTTGCTGCGATGGATCCCTCTAGCTGTATTGGCCCACGCAAGGACCGGTCTGCATATCTATTTCCATGAGTTTCCTTTTCGAAATACATTTAATGGGATAGGTGGGGAAGTCGAGATGTTGCTGGATTCATGCTATAGGCAATGAAAGATTAGAATTACTACTATCGTCATCTTTATGTGAAGAATAGGATCGACATTTTCCACTTTTCTAGTTGAGGTTCTGAGTTACATTTATGAAATAATATTAATCAGGAATCCAAAATGAGATAGAGAGTGGGTTTGTAGCTGGAAGAAGCGGAGATGTGATTCTGATGCCAAAAGATTTGGTATTTAATGCAATGAAACGACTGCCATATGATATTTTTGTTTCTTCTTTCTTTGAACTTACTTATGCGATAGAGCTAATGCGTCTGTGTATGCATGAGGGGGGAAAGAGAAATAGAGAGGGAGAGAATATAAAAAATATCTTAACATATTCTCGGTTCCATTTTGCAGCCGCATGACTCATCGATTACACTCCTCGGAGAGGGACATATCGAGTCGAATTTAGTGCCAGAAAAGGTTTCCATCAACGAGGTTCGAGACATTGCGAGCCAAGCACTTGGTCTCCCAGGACACAACAATCAAGCCTTCGTCAAGGGCGATATGTTCAATATGCCAACTTTGCAAACGATGATCGTAGTACACGGCATGGGAACTGGTATTTATAATTATTTTCCTAGTTTCTCATTAAAATTGACATTTCCTTGCACTCGAATGATCGTCCCGGAGAGCTGGAGTTTTTATTGGTTTTTATTGTTTTCAATCCTTATTTTGTGTTAAATGGCAGATGCAATCAAGTCGCATGGCTTGAGCAACCTTGCAGCGATGACAGGAAACTCACCAACCATGGAGCTGGAAGATCTGAGCTATCCTCGCGACCCTCTTGCTCTCTCCGTGACTCTGTCTTCAGGCGTGAATCCAGCTACCCATGGAATTGTTGCTGAAAAATGGCAGTCACAAGGTTATTATTGTTATCAAAGAATAGCCACCTGCTGTTTTTTAAGTTTACTTTCTTTCTCTCCCTCTCTCCTCTTCCCGCCCTCTTTCCACCCTTCCTTCCCCTTTTTTAACCGTTCACGTTTAAAAATAAAAAAGAGGATGTAATGACATTCGTATGGTATCAACCTTTCGTTTCTTTATTCTGAAAAAATGGATAATTACGTTTTCCACGACAGGCAAAGTGGAACATGCCCTCTCCGACGATCTCCATTATGAATCAGCCAACATCGCAGACGTCCTCACCCAGCTCTTCCCAGAGGTGGAAGTCAACACGGAGAGATGAGCACGGATGCTGACGACAGAACAACCTTGCCTTTAGCTTAGTTTCAAGAAGAGAAAAACCATTCGATGTCGTGATTTTGAACTTATTTTGTGTTTTCAGTCTTTGGCTCTTTCCGTTTCGGGATCGTGGGCAGAAAGCAGGGCACACGCTCCACACACTACTTCGGCCAACACCAATGCGTACGCCTTCAATAAAGAAGTAATCACCACCACCACCACGGCAACTAACTGTAAAGATAAAGGGAGTAATTCTTGACACATGCATGGGCCAAGTATTCTTTTGCGAGTAAGCATATCATCTTGTCTTTGTTGCTGTTGATTGATTGATTGGTGTACCGATCAAATAGTCCAAGAAGTTCGAATCGTCTGCATCGGCCTCCTCTGCCCGCCTCCCTTCGCAGCTGTTGGAGTGGTCATTCCACGTAGACAACACCGACGCTACAGAGCTCTTTGCCCGCATGAAGCTGCACGGAGGCCACGTGTCGTTCACATCGAATGGGGATTACACAGTCCAGGCGGATCGAAGCTCTTCCCCTGTGGCATTCAGCGCCCAGGACTCTACCGATATGATGCTCATCGCGGAGATTATGTATTGAGCACGACCGAAAAAATAACGTTCACGAATTTCGATGAATAGAGTACAATTTTGCTGATGATCGATTACAGCGCCAACAGCGAAAGCTTAAAGTTTAGGCGGTGGTTTTTTTCGAAGCGTTGATTTTGGATTCTTCCTGTGTTGCAATCAAAAGGTACGCAAAGTTCTTGGCTAGGAAACTTTCCACTAACACCAAGCTACAGAAGTTATTATCCGACGATCATCCTGATACGATCACGTTATCTTTCCGCGGCCTTGATGCAGTAGCTCAGAAGTAAGTCTTCTTACCCTTATATATTTACTTACTATTATTATTGTTATTATTCATGATCTCTCCGCACAATATCATTTCACTACTCAATCAATTTCGGAGCTTTTCTTTTTTACTATTCTTCCTGACTGCTGTGAATCGGCATCGATTGATGGATTGAACCTCATTCGTGCTCCTCTTCCTTCTTCTTCTTCTTCTTCTTCCATCAATGCTGTAACGAAGGTATGGCTTGGAGTCCAAGCAGTATGCTGCGGCTCTTAAGCTCTACGACAGTGCTCTGCCGCTCATCTGCACCTCCTTCACGCAGCAGCTCTCGCCGTCGTCTTCGTCGCACATCGGCCAGCTTGTCCTCATGGGCACCCCGGTGTTGCTGAACAAGAAGATGATTGAAGAGCAGATGCAGCATTTGGCACTTAGCGTCGACATGGCGTACTTGCCTTCCCTCTACCTCGCACAGGCACACTCCGACCCAGCACATGCATGCGAGACTCTTCGCATGAATCTCGATGCAGATTCCTCCTCGAACATCAAGGTAGCAGCAGCAGCTCATGTTCTGCGCTACTTACTGCTGCCACCTGCCTCTGCTTTCGGCGGCGGCTGCGGTTAGACGAGGAAACATTTTCTTCTTTTTGTGACAACAATAATAATAATAGCGCAATGACGACATCATCATCATCATCGGATGATTAGTTTGAACATTAGCAGTGTTGATACACGTCGGCGTTTGTTTCTTTCCGTTCTAATGTGTGTGTGTGTGTGTGTTTGATTTGGTCATGGACTACTACTACTACTACTACATAGACCGTTTGCTACCACGAGCTCGAGAACGTTCAACCAACCGACTCCGTATTCCTCATGACTTCAGAAACGACGACGAGCTCCGCCACCAACGTCACTGCTGCAGAGTTGAAGAGATTTCAGATCGTGCTGTGGTTTAGCCTCGCGTTCACCTTCACCATCATCGCAGCTGTCCTTAGTTTCTGTAATATGAAATTAAACAACACGTGTCACAATGATCGCAAATTAACAACAGCAAACAATAACCATGTCCTTCTCGTTATCATCTTTGACCCTGCCTCTTACTTATAATCTGATTGAATTGACAGGCTGCATGGAGTATGAAAGGGACACGCTTCTTTTCTCGAAGCGCCGAGTCAAGGAGCCCAGCCGCCAATAAGCTGTGTGGGTAAAGAACACGAAGAAGAATCAACGAAAAAGACAACTAAGGAGGATGGATAGACATCACAACTCGATCACACACAGCTGATTCAAATTGTAAACCTACGAACATAGAAGGATTTACTACATATCATGAGATAGTGTTTACATTATCTAGTTCAGTCGTTACTCATCGCTGGTTCTTGAACAAATTATCAACAAAAGAAATATGAGTATCAATTTTTTTCTCAAAGCATGAATCGGTAAGATTATGTCGTCTCTGATGCGCCCCTCCCACGTTCTGCAGCTGCGGCGGCCGTTTCTGCTAGCAGGCATCACATGCGCAAATGTGCATGCTGCGCAGGTCGTCATCCAACTTGTGAAGACCTACTGTAGCGCGCACGCCATAGCGCAGTGAACCTGCTACTCGCGAGCCCGCACAATGTCCGCATACAATTACGATGTATTACTTACTGCCAATGCAACTACGCTAGTACGCACGCTGTCTATCTAGCTAGCTAGCTGCCACTTACGCGTGCACAGGTCAGACTAGTGCAGCTGGTTTGTACGTTAGGCGTGCGTGCGTTGTTCTACATTGATTTATTTCGGTACTTCAGCATTGCTGTTTATCATTTTTTGGTGCTATTCCTGGTAACTGCAATGCTGTTGCCCGTCCGGCCATTTACTACATCAGAAGGAGGCGCGGTGATCATTTTGCGGCGAATTTTCTTGTCCTTATTAAGCTTGGATGTAACAACCGTGCGAATGATCTCATTCGCCTTGTCCAGAGAGGTTTGCAATATCCTTGGTTTAAAAAAATCACTGCATCAGAACGATAGAATGCAGCCAAAATCTGTGCAAGTGGAATGAACAATCCACTGATATCAATTGATACTGTTGTGCGGCTTCTACACCGACTAGAGGAATAGTTATCTCGCTGTCGCTGTCTGTGGACCTGAATTCTTTCTTCAATTCCTTGAATCGTTTCGATTCTCGTAAGAGGTGTGCTCGGCTAAAAGTTTGTATGCGGACGCGATATATATATATATATATATATATATATTTATATATATATTCAATTTTGGTTCGGGGTGTACGAAGTTTAAGAGTTGAAAATTATGGATGAAAGAAGCTGAGAGGCCGCTCACTGATGATGATAATACTTTTTCTTGGAGAGCAATAACTCCCTCTTCAAGGTCATGATGATGAAGTCCTTGTGTGAGACCTCGTGTCTGACAGTAAGAAACGAGCAAACGGGAGACGAGGGTGATGAAGGCCACGTTTGAATAGATAGCTTTCAGAGAACTGTAGTGATGGTACATTCACTTACTCAAGCTTCCGTATCCGTGAGCGCGCGCGCTCTAGTCGCCCTTTGTTTTGATAGGAGGTAGAGTCGACAACATAAATACGAATTGTAATGACGTTGTTACACACACACACACACACACACACACACACACACACGCAAATGCATGCATAGGTTGTTTGAGGCGCATATATGAGCTCTCAGTGCTAACACCTTTTTGGTGACCGAAGTTGTCCAGGGTGACGTATTTTATAGATGGAGGGGAAGACGATTGAATAGGATGTTCCTCATTTGTTGGGCGTTTCCATGTATCATTAGGAGGCATTCTTGAAGAACCTTCTTTAAGATCGGAATCTACTTCCCTATCAAGATTTTGTCGTTATTATGAGATACCGCTCAGTTACGAATTCGTATTTTTGTAGCTGGTTCGTGTTGCTTCACACACGTCGAAACACCATAGGAAAAATCGCAGTCTAGTAATCAAAACTATTGCTGAGCACTAGTCCGGATCACTTACTGTCGTCCAACTGCAGGGAGCTGGTGATACATTGAAGCTGGGTGTATGTTCGTATTCTGACAGGGGCAGGCACATTACACAAACGGATGGTAAAATGGGCTGTTTATCCAAGGTTACCCCTGTTGTCTCGCCCCCGTCATGACGATTCTCGACGTCATGTAGCTGCAGCCGCAACTGCTCGATTTTCGACTATACAATATTAAAGCACGATGGAGTTGTCGGATAGATTTGTGTGAATGTACGAGTTAAAACAGCATGAAGTATCTATCGACTAGGTTTGTGTAAGCTCCTATCAATTCTCAGCGAATCCAATTGAATATATATAATGCCCTGTAAATACTAGGGATTTGCTTCGCAACACGAAAATATGGCAAATGATACCTTCAGATCTCCTAAGCCTTCATCCAGTTGTTCAAACCCTTGAAAGTATGAACTGTCCTCTTCTTTCCCGTCTAGCTCTCCTATTTTCTATGAGGGCAGATGACACACACACACACACACACACACACACACACACACACACACAAACATGCACGCACCCGCACAAACAACCACATATCAGAACCTTCACCCATAGATACCCTGCCACTCGACCAACAAGCAAGCAGCTCACCATCATCGCGGGAGGGTGTTCCTGTCGGAAGAACCCCGTTTTCTCCTATTTTCGCCCAAATATGTTGTCGCAGTACAAAAAACGAACCCCTTCTTCCGATAAGAAAAATCAGAAATAGCCTTGAATTTCGATATTTTTGCGAGAATTCGTTACAAAATCGTTGTCGCTCCCCTATTCCATTTTCCGTTGGCGTTACCCCATTCGGTTCCGACACGCCTAGGTGGCGACTCTCGTCTACAGGGGAGGGGTTTCCGGGAGATGAGCCAATTTGGGGATTTCGATCGATTAGCAGAGAATCTGACTTATGTGTAATGACTTATATAGCGACCAAGCGCCAAGATGGTTCGCCGAGTGGAGGTAATCATGCCACCTGACAAGGGATATTAATGTCATCATTGCTAATGATACGATTGCCTCTTCATAGGTTATCATATCTAAGACTCGAGCGCCAGGAGTCCTAGATCGTCTGAAGGTTGGCTTTTTAGTTTTTTAAGAAAGGAAATCTATATAAACGCGTTGACACCCATAAACGCTATATGTCTCCCTTAGCTCATATCTTTCTTGAATGTTCTACAACATCGCTTGCAGAATTTTCCTTATGTCCACGCACTTACCGTAATCCGTGGAGAGACTTCAGATGTCTTGGTAATATTGTTCCGTCCAATTCATACTTGTTCATAGATTACGCATAAACACACACACACACACATGCACATGCACATGCACATGCACATGCACATGCACCCTGAGGGAGAGGGAGGGAGGGAGGGAGAGAGAGAGAGAGAGATTGTTAATGATTCACTTCCTTTAGCTTCTTAGGGCGTATTGGATCATGGCTCTCACCCAATCATATTTTTTGTAGATATTTCGGTGCAAGGAGAAGCACGTGCGGCAAGTGGTGTACAACTTAGGCGAAATAGGTGAAAACATTGAGCTGGGGACTGGAGAGGGGGAGGGGACAATTTTAGTGAGCACTCAAGAACAAGGTATAGTCTTCAGTATACTATTTTCTCAGGAGTGGGTGTAGAATACGGCGTGATCGATGTCGTGAATTTGCAAATGACGAAGCCCCGGCTCAAATCTAAGAAGTACACGCGACAGTGGAGCACAACAGAGAGGCAAACGATCGAGGAAATATACGAGGTTGATCAAGCACACGTACATTGTTATCTTACGCCGCAATGGTTACGAGTCACCTTGTTTGCCAAATGGACTACGAACAAACTAGCAAACGCGCTGTTAACTTAGGTGGTTGATAGCGCCATCCATCTGACCTTCGACTACCTTGCATTTACATTCGGTAAGTAGTTCTTGGCTGCGTAGTGAGAGAGCGGCTGAATGCGCAGCTCGCTATTTCCAAAGCGGGTCTATGCTGATGCCACGAGAAGCACTATCATTCTTGAAGATCACCGTTGTCTTCCTCTCCTCCTGTGTCTCTTTGCTGTATGTTTCTTCAAATCAGTGGCCGCGATCATCTCAGCCGTTGGACTTCTCACAGACAGTAGTGTGACGGTAGCTACTGTAGTAAGCTGTTTGCGTTAGCATTTAGAAACAAATGAGGATCTAGGGGCGATGTTGTTCATGATCGAGCTGCCAACATTGCCAATACACTTGCACACAGTGTAGAATTGCTCTTGCCTTGTTCGCTTGGCATTGAAGAGTTTATTGAGATATCTTACGTACACATAGGTTGTAGCGAGCATGCTCGTGTCTCCGCTGATGGGTATTATCATTATCATATGGCTGCTTAGCTAGCATGCATCAGCAGTGCGTTTCATGAAGATGAAGAAGCGTGTAGGCTGGGGAAAGAAAATGAAGCTTGGGAAAGAGATATGGAGGGAAGAGGGAGAGGGAGAGGCAAATATCGTGCACATACAAGGACCATGCTTGTGTCTTATGAGTATTCATAATCGGTGTCGTCGGCCTGCTTTACTCGGCCAGTTTCATCTTTCCCTTGCATTGATTGTTTTTTTTCCTTCTTCTTCTTCTTTCTTTTTTTCGCTTGGGCTGTTTCGCCATTTGCTGCTATTATGTTCCCCGATGTTGCGGGACTAAGGGCCTATCCTCGGCATCTCTTTCGGCTATCTGATTGGCGACACCCATATGATGCTGAAGTGCATACGCAACGAACTCGCTGGCGTTCTCCTCACTTTTGCGGTAGGACGAGTGATCGCCCCTTTACCCCTTCGTTTCTCGTCAAGATAGAATTGAAACTGAGATACCCTTGCCTGTAATGGCTGCCAAGATCTTCACCGTTACTATTTACCGACATATTTCATCCCCAGGAGCTCTGATGCACTTTTGATATCATCCCGCGTAATATGATCTCACGCAACGGCCATAACTAACAAGGGAAACGATTTTATCTCCTTCTCCTCCCCCCCCCCCAACCCCCCATTGATGTTCTTATTTTCTCTTAAGGTTGGATTGGTTGCGGGAGGTTTCGTGCTGATTGACCGGGATATCTCGTCTCTCAAATCGTAAGACCGATTATCAATGCCATAAGAACCATAGGAGAGGAGGAGAAGTGTCCAATACGCAGTCAGCACAAACACCCTTCTTTCTCAGTATCATACACAAACAATACCTGTAAAATATGATGCTCCCCACAGAGCCATTGATTCCTCACGAACGGTCTTAATACATATATATGCATTGTTTTCTCTCTCTCTCAGGCACGAGATGTTGTCGCGCTCTACCGTCGATGGCCTCATCGCAGGTGATGGCAGATAATGTCTATATATTGCTTAGATACCAAGAACCGTGACTCTGAACTTCAGTTGGTGAAATATTTAGGAGATAAGAAAGTGAGGAGAGAGAGAAAGAGAGAGAGAGAGAGAGAGAGAGAGAGAGAGAGAGAGAGAAATCATGCTGTATTAGAATGAATCTTCAAAGAACGCATTTCCAAGCATCCGCATCGGATCAAGCTTAAAGCTCGATGTGAATAACCTTAATATTGCATATGCGCAGGTGCTGTAGTTGCTTCACCTTCTGGAATCGGCGTGGCTCTGTCCGTTGCGGTACTCTACGCACGATATCGCCAACTATTACTGATAATGACAAGATTTGAAGTTCAAAGAGTTTATCAGAAACTTAGGAGTTGAGAGCAGCATAGCATTAAGTGTCCTTTTAAGCTTCTCCGAACTTACGCGGACTTTTCACACGTTCTTTCCCATCCAAATCATCGTTTATACTTAATTAAGTGTGTAATTATATATATATATATATATATATATATATATATATATATATATATATATATAATATGTGTGTGTGTGTGTGTGTGTGTGTGTGATAACTCTCAGAACACAAATATTAACTCTCTGGTCGGCGTTGCTATCTCGGCAGCTCTCCTGCCTCCTATTGTGAATTCCGCCCTCTGCTTGGGTGACAAATATTTTTGTTCCAAAAACTGACCTCATAACAGAAAGCCCCCCCCCCCCC
>ADNK01002395.1:0-10694 GCA_000320545.1 Bigelowiella natans CCMP2755
CCCCCCCCCTCCCCCTCCCAACGCTACTATCACTCCCTCGGATAGGACTGTCACCGCTGCCAGAGGAGAAGGGGTTGGAGGACTTCTTGACCGGGAAGCTGAAGAGGCCTGAGCTGTGCTCTTTGGACAGCAGCGAAAAGGAGCAGTTTGACCACGAAGCCATACGAGTGCTGCAGAAGGTAAAAGATAGGAGGGGGGAGGGGGGGGGGGAGGGGATGGGGAATAGGAACAAGCAACTAGGAGGAGGAGGAGAGCAACACCAGCCGCAATTCTTTAATATATGGAGACTTACGAGTTTCAATACACCACACCGTTTTGTTGATATTTGCTAACAACTAACTCGATTGTTTTCTCGTTGGCACCATCCATCAATCCCCACCTTCTCCTACTCTCCTACTCGTCGTACGACAGCAAACCTCGGCCATGGACCCTGTGCTGCAATACGCCGAAGAGATCATTGCCGACATGGAACATCTGCAGGCACAGGGAGATCCCCCACAGTCTGGAAGGTACTACGTGGATATTATATATATATTACATAATATCATGCCAACATTCCGTCTCATGTAATAAGTATTTGCTGCCATCATCACCATCATCATCATCATCATCATCATCATCATCCATTCTTTCTGTTGATTGATTTCGTCTCTCGATGATCAGGGTCAAGAGGTGCTTCATGGCATTACAGAAGATCTCAGAGTGAGAATCCTCCATTGCGTACATGTGTGCTTGTGTGGAAGCTTGAAAACACCCCCCACCCCCCCCCCCTCAATTCATAAGCCATAATTATTATCATTGTTCCAGCTTCGCCGTCGTTGCAGTGTGTGTAATCTTCACATTGATAATCATCATCATCATCATCATTGTCCTTGCTTCTACCTCTCAGATTCACGGAAGAAGTCCAAATGCAGCAGCACGGCAAGATCTTCACCCTGGACGATGTAAGGATATATTTGTGTGTGTGTGTGTGTGTGTGTGTGTGTGTGTGTTTGTGTGTGTGTGTGTGTGTGTGTGTGTGTGTGTGTGCGTGTGTGGCATGTGCGTGTGTGCTGCAAAATGCAGGGAGGGATGCCTGTATTCAGTACTTCCATAGAATAAAGCCGCGTGTGCATCCTACAAATATCTTCTCTTTGCGTTTTTAGGTGTTGGAGGCTCGCGACCTCTACCGTGCAACTATCACAGACGGATACAACCCTGTTGATCATGAGCGCCTGATGCTGAGTGACGTCTGGGACGAGGTGTTAATTCTAGTTGTAGTTGTAGCAATAAAAGTAGCAATAGTAGTAATAGTCGTGGTAGTAGCAGTAGCATATCCCTACTGCTTGTGTTTCTGTTTCTTTTATCATTGCATATCACCATTGGGGTGTGGGAGGAGAAAGCCGTGCTAATGATGCCAATCGCCGTGTTTCTTATCCCTCGTGTGTCTTTTTTTTGTCCCATCGAAATTGGCCGACTAATATAACTAAACACAAGCATATTAATATATATATATATATATATATATATATATATATATAGTGTGTGTGTGTGTGTCGTGTGTATATAATATGCAATACATTAAGACGTAAAATAGTGTGCTCACTATATTCGTATTTATAGAGTACTCGAATGTCAGTCGCAGTGCGAAGTATTGCCTATCATAACTCCTCGCCATTGCTTTTAACACCTTGTTCAACACTAGGCAAAGACCGTCTCGAACCCGAGGTAAATGCCATGCTTTACAACTCTCTGGAGGCATGTAAACGTCAGCGCGCCAAGGTCGACAAGCTTGTTGCGCAATGGGAGGCAGCTGAGAAACGGTTCGGGGTTGCTGCGAAGGAGGATAATAACGACGACGATGAGCAATCCAAGGCTGCTACGACAACAACCAACGCATGATATGCATGCATAAGTCATTCGGCACGTACATGATGCATGTTATCAGAGCAATTATTCTTTTCTACACACAGCGCTGAAATAACCCTCAGCAGTGATGCAATATACACATTATATACAGCACTGCTGTTGCGCGAGGGTGCATAGATGGACATAGGCGTACATTGCAGTATTCTAGCATTGCGAGCGCGCGGTAAAATGCTCGCATTACACAGCTAATTGGCACTAAATAAGCAGTTAGAATATGTATATAATGCATGTGATACACAAACTGTATTGCAACGGCGCCGCGCCATGATGAATCAATGGTCTGTAACAAAATCACAAAGCTTACAAAAATATGTACATACGTGCATGCGCTAGAATATATTCTATTTGTGTTTCGTATAGTAGCTATGTTTAGCCGGAGCTATATGCTGTACTACATATAGCTAGATTATTTCTGGTCATAACAGTACAGCGGGAGCTGATCGATAACTGCAAATAGTTGAGTCTACCAAGAATTTCCCAGCTGCTATTACTCATTATCGTTGAGTTTAATATCTCTACAAGCCTTATTCAAATTCAATTTATAGATGATTTTTTTCTGCCTTTACATTCAGCTTCAAGGATATTATATAAATATATTATAGTATAACACGCACACACACACACACACACACACACACACACATATATATATATATATATATATATATATATATATATACAAACACAAACTCAAGTATCGTAACATGTACATATAATCACAAACTCAAATATCGTAACATAGCGTATGAAGACATGCGTAGGAAGAGAACGTAATGAACGAAGCAACTCGCTAGCTTCTCTCCTCCTCTCCCCTCCCCCCACCCCCCTCTCTCCAATAAGTAACAAAACTATACAAATCCACTCTGGGTAATGATGCTGATGGCCTTTTTGAAGTTTCCTGGGTTTACTCCAAGAGTTTCTGCAGCTTCAGTGATCTTCTCTTCTGGGAGCTTCCGCAGTACCGAACTGCGGTACGTGGAATCCTGAGCGGAGATCCACTTCAAAATACCTTCTGTCGCATCCAGTAGGAGGTCTCCATGTTGGCTCATCTTTGCCTTCTTATCAAACAAACGTATCGAAGCTAAGGGCTGTTCTGAGAAGAACTCATGAGAGAGTAGCTCTTCGGTAGTTGCGCGACAGTTTGGATCTAGCTCGAGGCATCTGTCTACAAAGGAACAAAGGGCTGGCGAGAACTCTCTAGGGTCTAGAGAGGGTGCTGTCTCACTCACGACATTCACCAGCTTCCAATATTCCAATGGGACTGGACATTTGTTCTCTGCACAGAACATCACAACCAGCCCGAAGCTCCACACATCGGCTTTGAATGAGTACTTTTCGTTCGCAAGTCTTTCTAGACTTAAGATCCAGCGTGTTCCGAGGCACTTCGAGGTCATCGCCCCATCTTTTAGCTCGGTCGCCAAGCCGAAGTCCGCGATTTGAATGACCCCGTTTGAGTGCACTAAAATGTTCTCTGGCTTGAGGTCTCGATGGATGATGCCTCTACTATGTACATAATGGAGTCCTTCCAATATTTGATGAGTTACACTGCGAAGCAACGGTTCTTTCATTGCCCCCCAACTTTTTACCACCATATGTAAAGACCCCAGGTTATTGTATTGTAAAGCAATAACAATGTTTGGGTCATCAAAGTACCCTCCGAGACACGAGACTATGTTTTTGTGCCTGAACTTGGAAAATGATTTGATTTCTTTCAGAAACTGATGTCGACGGTCTTTGTTGCAAATGTTGATATGCTTCAAGGCCATCACCCTCATCGTGGGGATGTGCAAAGAGACCTCGACTTTCCCAGATGCGCCCCGGCCAAGAACGCGTATTTTGACTATGTTATCCAAAGATATATCGCGTCCTAACGTGTTTTGATCATTATCTATGCCACGAATGACTATTTGTTTCTTGGAAACTAGCACATTATTTGTCGCAAGGCCTGTGGGCAGCTGCACAAACGACCGTGTTGAAGTTTCGGACTCGAGATATTTCATTTCAAGGGATCGGACTGTTTTCGGTGCAGAGACCTTTATGGTCTCCAAATGTAACTTAGGCGGCATCTTGCTGGTACCACCATCGCACTTTTCTTTGGGGAGTTTGAATGTTGATGGGGGAGATTTATGTTCAGCGAAGCAACTTTTGAAGGACAGCACCTCTGCTTGCTCATCCGATGATGTTAATGGCCCATCTAAATGCATTTTAATCAGTCTGTTTCGAACAAAATTCATTTTGTCGTATCCTTCAGAGCCTTTCATGGTCTTTGAGAGCAATAGTCTCAACCGAGCTCGAAGAATAGACGCCTCGCTACAAGATTTGGAACGACCCATACCTCCTAATATCCAATTTCGGTAGGATATGCTAGAAGCTTCGGTGGTAGTCCATCCTCTTCCCCTTTTCACCAAAAAAATGATATCAGCTATTAGGACAACTTATGAGAACATTTACATGTTGACGTTAGGTGGTATGTATTGAAATTCGACTACGTGGATCTCAGGTTTTGTTTATGGCGTCCTTTGGTGAGAACGGCAAACATAATCTGCGAAAGTCTTGCGCTTCCTTCATCTTCAAAATGAGCTAGGAAGTCATCGTGTAACAAATCTTTCACTTGTACGGCCCAGTATCTAAGCGGTATTTTTACGAATTGGAGAAATAACTTTCCCAAGTTGGTGTATCGTGCTCCCATCTTGTACAGATTTGTATCGTCATATGATTCAGCATTTGTTTGCGGAGAAACTTTCCTAAATGGAGTGTGAGGACTTGGCGTTGAACAAAGAGTAGACACTTCTGTGAGAACTTTTGTCTCTTCACAGTACCGCAAGCTCAGACACATAAGCGATAGCTGAAGGAGATCTCTGGCAGGACCCCTTATCTCGAAGTCTTTAGTAGAGTGAACTACCGTTGTCTCTCTAGAAACATAATCTCCCAGCTTTATAACTCCGAATGAATTTACGTAAACCGTCTTATGTGTGATGTTACCGTGGTAAATTCCATTTTTGTGCAGGACTTTCAGAGCATAAAGCACGCAATGTGCTACGTGAGCTACGTGGTGCTCCTGCAAGTATGAAAGTCCATGTTTACCTTTAAAGCTTGCCAAATCCCCGATGTCAGCGAACTCCATCAGTAGACAATCGAATCTCGTTCCCTTATAGTTTGTATACATTTAGGAATGTCTTTGCGTGAGAAGATAAATGATAGGATCGTAAAACTGAGCTATTTATTAAGAAGTAAATCTATTTTCTATTCGGATGGTTCCATTGCTATTCTGAAAAATTCATGCTAAAGAAAAGAAGAATAAATAGATAGATGGCATAATATTACTACCTTAATGATGTGGGTGCTTACGTCGAAATATTTCAAGAGGTATGAACTCTTTATATCTTTAACCAAAGAAAGAGCATGCTTCACCTGTTGGAAACAAGAATATCATGTTCAAAAACAATCAACTAAGATAGGTTACTATGACCTCATGCAAAGAGTTCCTTGGATATCCTTTTATGGCAAAGAAGTTTGACTTTGTAGGTGGCAGGTTTGTCTTATGAACGATCCATGTCCTATTCTGTCCCCTCCTTATTTCTTTGACGATGGCAAGCTCCCGAAACTCTGGTGCTTTATAACTTGTCTTTGGTCCAGCGGTGTGAAGTAGATTGCTGAAGAAGATGAAATGTTCTCTATTCTGTTTTTGAGATCTGCTTCGAAATACAATTATGTTGCCTCCTTCGAACTCTAAGCCAAAGACGGGTTTTCGAAACCGCTGTTCCAAATCATTCCCATTGAGGACTTGCTTCAAATCGCGCAAAGATATCATAAAGAAGGATTTTGTCTCCATTATCGGCATGGACAGTACGCTACTTTTTACTGTTATTGAAAAATTGCGTCGGGGAAGAGTAAGACTAGTTTTCCTTTTCTCATTGGCTTTCAGTTTTGGGGACATCAGCATGAGACGGTCCTCATTCTCTTGCGACGTAAGCTTTACGAAACACTTTCCGAATTTCCTATCCCGTTTCATATTTTTCAGTGAAGTCTGGTCATCAAATTATGCAAATCGAGGTATATCATGTTATTATACCATATAGGATAGAGAGATAAGATGTGAGCCAACGAACCAGGACAACATCTTCAAAAAGTGTTCCCTTCCTTAAGCTGGATTCAACCGGCAACTTAGTTCGTCCTACTGCGTCTTTAGCCCATGTAAATGCCTGAATGAATATGTGTGAAAGAAAATGAGAGAGAGAGAGAGAGAGAGAGAGAGAGAGAGAGATGTTGGAATTGAAACGTGAAATCGAACATCAATCCTCCTATAAAGTTTTCTGACCTTTGTCCAATCTCCAATCTTCCAAAATTCGACAGGTTCAAAACAAACTACTTCATCACTGAAAATCAGAGACACTGCAAGAGGATTCTGAAGCTCAGATTCAAAGAGACCGGAGAAGACGCCAATTATTTTTGCTAATTCCAAAATTTTGAAAGGTCTTTGCCTTCCTTTTTTCGTCAATGTCATCGAACTGAGAATGTAATATGTTCTGAGGTGACTGTCTCATCCAATGTGTGTTGTCTATTGACCTGCATTCTCCGTTTAATGTGAACGAAACTTCAATCGGAATCCTGAAATATTCCACTCTTCACTTGAACTTATTTGTATCAATTTGGGTTCGTCGTATTGTATTTTTCTCAACATCACTCTACCTAGTCCAGCGAAATAAGGATTTCTTCAGCAGCACGAACGAGCCTCCCGTCTCTAGAAGAGACAAACATGTATCTGCCTCTGGATGATCTGCAAACTCCATTGAGCGGGCAGTCGTTTTAACGGCCAAACGCGTACTGCAATAGCGCGGGTCAAGGTCAAGACTGTTGCGGTACGTGTATCTACTGTTCTTCGCTTTTTTTTCGGCGATAATTTTCGGCCTGTATTTTCTATCAACGACAAGTATGATTACGTTGAAATTGCGATATGTCCCTAAGAAACGAAGAACTTAGCCAGCAGCAATGAGCTCTAATTTTTGAACGTGTTTGATACTTTTTTCCTAATTTCAATCCTTGCGACAGCAATTTTCTCCTACGAATCCCTATCAATATGATCGTTTTACAAATGTTACTAATGTTACAGACTAAATACAGCATCTTGAAGAAACAATGCCGTTTATCCCAGGTTTCGCAGCTAGAAAGTTGTCGCAATCTGGGCCTGATCACTAGCACGTGTTACTAGGAAAAGAATCAGAAACTTGCCTTAATTGCGGCATGGAAACAAAGCGATTTGACATGAACATCACGGTGTCGCACAAGGGAAACACTCAAAACAGAAAGTGGTTTTCCTCATCGAGCCGATGATCATTGACAAAGCATGCTGGCATGTGCGAAGCGCCACAGCTAGACAGTCTCTAGAGTCTGCTCAGTGCGTCAGCTAGATCAGATGTCACATCGCGTCGCACGTGCCATTGGAATCATTGCGCATTGCACATCGAATCGACGGGCCGCGCATTGTGTAGCCATGCCATCAGTGTTGCGATGTGCGCACAGTGCTCGCAACACGTTGCACACGGCTGAGCACGCGCTAGCACGCTCCAGCGCTCTGGCGAACGTGCTTGCTTGTGGATGCATTCTCATCAGCGAGAAATGCCAAGCAACAATGCACGCACATGTCATGGCTACAGATGCATGTGTGTTTGCGTGCCAAGTGACGATGTTGTCACATTGTGCAATGGTTTCAGATGATGTGTGACCAGGCGATCCAGCTCTGGAGCTAGCGAACTCACATGCTGGCATGCTGGCATGTCTAGATGTGATGCAACACCCGTCGTCACAATTCCAGAATTGTTTCGTTTGTCTGACTCGCAGCTAGCTAGCTAGCTAGCTGCTAGCTAGACGCGACGCATGTCGCACCATGCTAGCATGCTGGCATGCAGCACGCGTGTGCAATCTAGCAATGCTCATTGTTCTTGTGCACATGCTAGCATGTCATCGATCAAAGTGCACGCATGAGCATGTCTAGATGTGCTGTTGACCTAGATTTGCACGCACTTATTAGTGTCGTGAGATGATGGGATCGCGTGCAAATGCATGGTGACAACATACATGCCAGTACGATACGCGCACGAGTTTCCGGCTGCTAAATTGTGCATCATGCAGTGCGTTTCAACATCGTTCTAATCATCATATGTCTATTTGCACATTTGGAGAATCTGTTTCGCCCACGGTTATTAATAACTAGAAACTGTTATTGCTGCTGCTGCGGCTGCGGAATGCTGCTCGATGTGTAATACATGATCGAAAGTGAATTACTAGTACTAGTAAATACAACACCTTTGCATCATATAAATCTGCTTGTGCAAGGCTAGTCAACGATTGTGATGATGATATACACCGTAGACATTACTTCCCGTGACGCACGTTATGTATCCTGCAAGATTATTGCCAAAATAACAACAAAGCTTAGGCAAATATTGTAACTTTCAATGAGAAATTCATATCGTTTTCTCTTTACTTCTCTCTATCTATCTTCCCCCCCCCCTCGCCCCCTCTCTTTGTCGGCTATCCCCCCCCCTCTTCTCACCAGTTATCGATGAGCCTGTACGTGTTATTCTTGCAATTATTGATCTCCTCGTAGAGCTTCTTCTCGGCCTAAGGCGATTTGTTGAATAATTACACGGTTGTAAAGGAGGAGGAGGAGGAGGAGGAGGAGGAGGAGGAGGAGGAGGGGAGTAGAATTGCCGATGACGGACGAGTATGAAAAAATAAGCAACAGAGAAAGACACGACTCGAAGATGATCAATCATCATCATCATCATCATCATCATCATCATCATGATTCTCATTGGATATAATCCCTAGCTGTTTCACCATCAAAACGATGATGATACTACCTGGCTGTTGCCAAGCTCAAGATACAGTTTTTGCTTGAGATAGCTTATGTCTGAGGCTTTGAGCAGCTCAGGCATTCCAGCGGGAACCATAAGCAAGAAGAGTGTCTCGAGGAAGCTTGCTCCGTCTCTGCACGTGTTGAACGCTCCCTGTGCAGCGATGATCGGTGTAGACAGACGTCAGCAGGACCAAAAAGTTGGAACGCTTCATCAGAGAACAGAACGAATGATATCCTCGATAATGATGATGATGATGATGATGATGGTGATGATGATGGTGATGCGCACCTTGGCGAGGAGGAGGAATTTGTTGTAGGGCTGCTTCTTCGGATTCTTTTCTTGAGTCATCACGTAGGCCCTAGTCGCATAGCGGTAGCAATCACATTCAAATCAGGTTGTTATCGCTAAAGTCGTATAAAAAAACGTAGTACATCTCCGGGGTGAAGACGAAAGCTGTTCTCTCCCGATTGAAACCGAACTTCTTCTTGAAATTGCCCAGAAAATGACCGAAGTCGATGTGGAAGAGATGGCCGTCCTCCGTACACCTGAGTGGCACCCCAACCCATGCACATGCATTACAATCAAATATCGATAGCACTCGTCTTACTACTCCTGCTGCGACAACTATTACAAAAATCAGCCATCAGATAATATTGGGAAAATAGAATCTACGTGCAAACTCAGCATATATATATATATATATATATATATATATATTATATGAAGCAACTTCGTTAGTAATACAAGATGTTATCATTACGCCGATAGATCTCGTGTATGTGTTTCTGTTATTTCTTATTGCAAATACTACACACATGATGTTGTCGTTGTGCCGGTCTCCAATCCCCATGACAAACGTAGCGACGCAGTACCCCGCGCAAGATCGTGTGAAATTATCAACAGCCTGCACACAAACACACACACACACACATGAGTATTTTCGATGTGATGCTACATGTCGTTCCACCATCGATGGTATGAGCAGGGTCAACAAGCAACACTCTGATCACGGGCAAGTAGTAGTTAGTACCTTCTCAAAGTTGGTCTTATTGTTCTCGAGAAGATAGTTCCACAACGTCCTGTATTGTTATTGTTATCACCAAAACATGACGACGATGACGATGACGGCTGCATTCATACACGATGCGCCCATATGGATGATCGTTATAGGAGACTAGAATGAGAGAGAGAGAGAGAGAGAGAGAGAGAGAGAGCCGTTATAGTCACTTTGGATTGAACGCCCCCATCGCCCCCCCTCCGAATTTTGTCTGGATGCCGGACGTCGTAGCACTGTTCATGACAACCTGGCAAAGGCAAAGAGGCATAGCAAGGAGAATAAGAAAGCATAACCTGCACTTATGCTATGCGCTCAGTTGATGACTTGAGGGGGGCATGGCTATATTTTAAGTTTTTATGTGTGTGTGTGTGTGTGTGCGTGGGTGCGTGTATCTCAAAAGACATTGAGAAATCATCATCATCGTCATCATCATCATCATCATCAACAACAACAACAACATCGTCATCAACATAAAAAACGTCGTCTCACCTCGATCATGCCCACGCCTTCATTCTTTGCATTGACACCCGTAGCTATCACACGGTACGGGTTCAACCTGAGCAGCAGCAGCAGCAGCAGCAACAACAACAACAACAACGGCAAAGAGCGAAAACAAAAACGCAAAGGAACATTATGTCGCATCAGTCGGGGCCCCCCTCGACGTTCACACTTCATTCAAACTGAAGAGTAGTATTAGTGACTGCTATCTCATTAACTACTTACTTCAAATCGTGGCCTTTGGCCAACCACATACGATCCATAACACGCAGTATCTGCAGTGTCAGAATATCTTGCCTAAACAGCGACAAGCAGCCAAAGGAGAGAGGAATTTAAAATCTAAGAGTCGTACTACCCACTGCAATATCGTC
>ADNK01002394.1:0-25587 GCA_000320545.1 Bigelowiella natans CCMP2755
TATAACATTAACCATAGTCGATTACTACATGCAACCACACGAGTACTAATACCTGTTCTGAAGGGAGTTGTTTAAACTGCGTCTTTATCTGTCGGAGAGATTCAAGTGCTACAGCGTTGTATGGAGAAGGTACAGACCCTTGGCTCTCTAAGATATCGTTGGTATGAGAAATGCCGTCCAATATAGATTGCCAATATTGCAACATTAGGGTTATTGCGACATCATGTATATCACTAATGTAGGTATGTTGGACTACTCAATTTCCAAAGTCGAAATATCAAACTACAAACAACAATCGTGCCATGATGAAGCCAAAACCCATCTATGGCAGCAAGAAAAATGGCAAAAGAGACACCAAATGCGGATAATGTTTAATTGCCCTGCAAATGTCGCTTTCAGAATAATGCAGACAGATATTTACGATTCTAGCCATTAAATCATGACCCAAAATCAACACTATTCTTCCAAGTTTAATTATCTGTTCTTTCGGTACAGTAGTAGTCAGAGTTTGTTGCAAAGGGGAGGGAGATTCTCATCCTAGCGGAGTACATGCACGCGAGAAATATAGTTCGATGAGCGACTAAAACATTTGGTTGTCGTAAGAGATAAATCCATCCTATTTCATGTTCTCAGCCATCATCTTCCAATGAACTGATCTCAACAAGGAAGTGCTTGGGCCGCGAAATTAATTATCATGTCCATTATTATTGCTCATTCAGCTTTAAGACTCTAGCTTCTTTTTTTCAATTTTTTGGTTTAACTTCCTGACAAAAATAGGCCCAGAATATGATGGTTTTGTCGAACATGGGTAAGTCGTTGAGCATTAAATCGTCTGTCTCAACACAACTTTACGAGCAGGTGCAAAGAGTTTAGTTCGTCGTCTCGTCGTCGCTGTTCGTAAGAGGTAGGGTCGAGGGTAGAGGGGGAAGAGGAGGTGTATCTAATTTGTGAAAAGATAGGCCAGAGGAAGGGATATATTTGATTAATTTGAAACTTGAAAGTTATCCGGAAAAGGTTCAAGCCTGCTTATTGTTTGCTGATTGAGTAGGATCTGAGCACTACAATGCCCACTACGACCTACCACACTGGGGTTCTCGAAAGAGATGATGATGGCTTCATGAAGGTATCAGTTTTTATTTTCCTCTTCCGTTCAACATCGTTCACCATAAATAAGACTAAATTTTGTCATCATAACAGAAAAAGAAGTACGGTCGCTGCATAGGCTGCTGTAAATGTTTCGGGTACTCGATCTCGTTGGTTGTCGTCGTGCTCGCAATTATTGTTGGAGTTGCAATGGCGTCTACTGAGGCTATTGATACCTTCGACCGATTTCTGGATCATGTACAAGGGGGTCAAGGATACAACGTATACTACTACTGCAATATTCTCTGTTGCTATTCTAGTGCAATAATGCATCATACTGTGCTCGCCAGGAAAAATCATCTTGCACAATAATTCGTTGGCCAGTTAATGTAAATGACATTCAATCCCACATCACAATTGTAAATGTGATGATCAGGCCAAGAATCACTACCTCCTTGGAAATTTCGCCCCAGTTCAAGATGAAGTCTCAGGGGTACAGCTGGAGATCGTCAGCGGTAAGATCCCTGACGGAATGAAGGGGGTCTTTATCCGCACAGGCCCAAACCCCATCCCGGAGCATGGCCACACTAAACGCTACCACTGGTTCGACGGTATGTTGTCAAACCGCCATTACGTCCTTTTTCTTCTTCTTCTTGATACGTTTCTTGTCTTTCATTTACGTTTTATAGGGCACGGGTACTGGCACACGCTTAGAATAGATCCAAAGGCACAAGCAGCCACTTACAACAGTGGTTGGATCAAGACTGGGCGGTATCTCTTCGAGAGGGCTGTTGGCCGTGATTTCTTCAATGGGATAGGGGAGCTCATTGGGTTCACAGGGCTTGCGAAAGCGCTACTGTCGATGCCGAGGAAGCCTAGTGCAGCAGGTCTTGACCTTCTGACTGTTGGTCAAGCAAACACGGCCGTCATTATGCATGCAGGCCATCTCTATGCACTCCACGAGGCTTCCTTACCATTCGAAATGCGTCTGAGCAAAGACGGCGTATTCCAATCCATTGGACACACAGATCTAGGGGGACAACTTAACTATCCTGTTTCGGCTCATCCTAAGATCGACACCCGAAAAGGAGAGATGCTCTTTCATGGCTACAAGGCCGGCGACCCTGAGTCCTCGTACAAATGGGGAACCCTGGCATCAAACTCCACGCTGCTAAATTACGTGCCGTTACAAAGCAAGGACGGCTACCCGAGCATATCACACGATTTTGCCATCACAGAGACACACGCAATCATCCTCGATACATCGGCACGGTTTTCACCCGAGAAGCTGGTCGAAGGAAGGGCGTTTTCGATGAACAAGGCTTACCCTTGCCGCTTTGGCCTTGCCCCTCGAGGCTCCAACTCTGCCCAAGATATTCAATGGTTTGAGCTTGACATCCCTCTCACGATCATGCACACGATGAATGCGTGGAACGTCGACGAGCACCGTATCATACTATGGGCGCATGGCAGCGAGGACTTTGACATACAGGACATTGAAGGGAAGGACTCCCCGTTTGCTCCCTATGAGTTTGCCTTCGATTTGGCCACAGGCTCGGTTGCATGGACAAAGATCACTGATAAATACAAAGGCACATCGTTTGAATTCCCTCAAGTACATCCTGACTTCATAGGACGCTACGCCAAGTATGGCTTCAGCGGCGTCAGTCCAAGAGGAGACGGAAGGTTCACCGGCATCGCCAAATTCTCCATTTCAGAAGATGGGTCGGGCAGTGGGTTGGACACGGTCATCAATTTTGGGGAAGGCGTATGGTGCGGCGAACCTGTCTTCATTCCTGATGCAAAAGTCCATAGCACTAGCAAAGATGCAGCGGATGCAGGATGGCTTCTAGTCATGCAATTCGACGAGCATTCCAACAGCAGCTACGTCTCTGTGTACAGTGCTCGCAGCATGGATAAGAACCCTGTGGTGAAGTTCTTAGCTCCTCGTATACCCTATGGCTTCCATGGATACTGGGTACCTGAAGCGAGCTTGGAAGCTCATCTCAAATACTGGGAGACCTACGACACTATTGCGGCTGGATCCCGAACATGTTAACAACCAAGTAGTTGTGCAGCAGCAGCAGCAGCAGTAGAAGTAGTAGATAGTAGTAGTAAATGCGACGAGAAAGCTGCATCCTATCCTAGAATTGCTAAGATACATCCGGTAATAATCGGCACTACCGGTTGATGATTTTGTGATCTCTTTATCATCGACAATCCTTCTGTATCGGTGATGTCTACATAAGAATCTGCTGCCGGTTGATGATATCTTCTTTAGTCTAATTTATTTCCTATATTGGTTTAATTATATGTCGTGTTCTGGAGGAACAAATATTTTAATAGTTTCTGTTGTATATTAGGTGGTAATAACTAAGCTTTGCTAATAATTGTTGGTAGTTGTAGCGTGCATGGTCGTGGTAGCTTGATTTTTTAATTAAAACCAATTTGCATCCATAGTACGTAGCGATTTTACGCTATGATACAAGATAAAGAATGTATTGTTTGAGAAGCCATGGAATGTGATAGTTTGTAACGTAAGATTTATAGATTTTCTAATAGATATTTATTTCTGAGATAAACTACTGTGATGTGCCGAGGTTGCAAATTCTAGATATCATTATCACATAACAATGTCAGTATGCAGCGCATTCTTGTAGCCGCACAAAACATATATATGTCTATCTGGCTACTTATGACTCACTTACTATCTATCACACATGTCATCCATACAAATAAAGCGCTGCTATATGTACCTACTTGCTTGTAATGCTGCATGCCATTTGCTCATATGTCCCCATGTCTACGTACCTGCTACTACAAGTAGCTACGCTTGTCACATCAATCGTGAATCGTTGCATTGATGCTCTGCGCTTCGTTAGCATTTGACAGTGTAGTTTTGCTTCTAATATACTAAATGAAGCTAATCCCGCTAGCTAGTGTATGCAACACGGGCGAAGACACATGGTGCTCTAGTTACGCCTTTTTTTTTCAGTATTCCCATGCATCGAGCGTTTATTCACTGTCACTTGCACGATACATCGGTGTTCACTGCAAATTGTTTCATTGGTATGATGCGAGGCTTACGCACCACCGAAGCATCATGTGTATTGATCATGTGCGCTGCTTTTACATACATACGCATTTAAACGTGTGTAGAATGTCGATCTGGGCGAAAGAACTTCGATGCCCTCGACACTACTGCTCCGCCATTCGCAGCCTCAGCCTCAGAGGCAGCCTACAAAATTTTGATGTACGAACGCCATAAGCACTCAAAAATCCACAAATAGAAATTTAACGTATAAATATATTATAAATATTATATTGATTCTCTCTCTCTCTCTCTCTCTCTCTCTCTCTCTGTGTGTGTGTGTGTGTTGTGTGTGCGTGTAAGAATGAGAGAGAGAGAGAGAGAGAGAGAGAGAGAGAGAGAGTTTTTACTGTGCAACAAAACAGAGCGTGTGCATTGGACCAATTAACTACAATGGATGGCCAATGTGAATCAAAGCGTATACCCGGGGTAGCATGTTTGGAGGCGGTGCCTTGGAAGGAACCCACACTTCCGTCTTCTTTCCTTCAGCTTTTGCCCCTGCTCTTCTTAGCTGGTTCTTCAGTCCTTCATTCTATCATAAACATATTTAGTGTACTGCATTAGATTCGCTCACTTCGTGGTATGTAGCACGTTCCTAAGAATTGATTATAGCATTGAAGTTGAAGACGTATGCAGTTGTGAAGTCGAGCACACGAAACGCGATTTTATTAGAATTCGAAGTGAATGAATGTATATATTTTCCACTATCCTCACGTATCAGTCACCTCTTGAAGGACTTGCCCATATATTCTTTGTAAGTGAGAAACTTGCATGAACATCTTTTCCTAACAATCATTATTTGTAGAATTTTAAGTAAGCAAAATCACTCCTTGAAACAGTAATAATTTGAGGAGTATTGAAACCCATCGGAGAGGTTCTGCATGTCTCTTCTCTCAGGTTGCTCATCACCATGAGCGAATGAAGAAAAGGATTTGTGATGGAGAACATCTGCCCCGTGTGATACCCACTAGCTTACTTTTCGCATTAAAATTGGTTCATATACGACAAACTAGCAAATACTGCACTGCTACCTTCTCTGAGGTGCGGACCAATAGATTTTGCTTAAGCTCGTCAAACTGTGAATACGGTTCAATAAATTACAAAATCGCAATCGTCCAAGCTCCTTTCCATTCAATTTCTAAGAGAAAACTTCTTAGCTGTATTGAAGGACCTTCTTCTGCAATGCCTGGAAGGCCTTCGAGTCAACACCGTTCCTGGAAACGAAAGTGCTAAACTCATACTGCACATATCTTTGCAAACATTTGACAATAGATTACTACCCAGGGTTCTGTTTTTGTTTCTTGAGGATGTCTTTTGCAGCTAGCACCGCTCCTCTCTGCCCCAGGGTTTTGACCCCCATCTCCTTGAGCTGCTCCTCAGTAATGCTTTGCAATACCTGCCCATCGATCTCCTCCTCCAAGAGGATAGCTATGGTCTTCTCCTTTATACGCCTAGAGCCATCTTCCCTGACCAGAGTTCTCAGCCATGCCATAGTCTTTTCTTCCGTCCACGTGCTCGATTTGGACAGTTCAAAGGAGGGATTCTGCATGGTAGTAGTAGGAGAGACGGGTTAGGCAAGCAATGCTACGACGAGCTATTAGATCGAAGCAAGGCACCTTATCGAGAGCCATTGTTCTTTTGACCTAGAAGAACTAACGAAAGAGACTTGAGTAGTCAGTGATGGTTGTCAGTGTCAAAAGCCTACGTCACCCGTCTACGTCACCCCACCCCTCCCTACTTGCTGCAGTTTCTACTTTTTTTGTGATTGTAAAAAACTGGAGGTCGGAAAGTTCTCATTCGATCATGCCACCACAAGTTTGGCGAGGGCTTTGAGCGCAAAGCCCTCCAAGACTTTCCATGGTGTCGCCAAGGGCAGGGGGGGCAGCTACCTCGTCGATTCGTGTGTGGCTGGCAGGATTCCAACGAAAGGGTCTTTTGTGGGCGCAGGGATGCAAGTATGATACGATGTTTTACGCACGATTATTTTCCCAAATACCAGACTATTTATTCGATTTTGGATTGGCTAGAATGGTAAGGCTGGAAAGGCGAGGCCGAAAGATCATGTCGTACTTTAAAAAATACCTGTGTTTTGATCATTTTCACTGTGTTTGCCACAACAACTGCTGCAACAACCACAATGGCGTCGGGGTCAGTATCGTACTTGCATTTACATGTACATGTTACCGAATCAACCATCAGCTAACTTCGGTTTTACCGAGTTAGCAGATCGGAAGTAGCTCTAATTTATCTGCTGTGGTACTTTAGATCAATGCCGGGAATAGTGGAGCCTTCAGAGCTGGCAGAGATTCTTCTCTCCGATGTCACGAAATCCAAAGATGATGATAATGATAATGATGATGATGATGATGCGTATGGCAACATATATTTTCGCGTATATATTATAAGCTGGCACAATCTTTATTTGTAGGATGCAAAAATGAAGGAATCTACCGTGATAATTGATGTAAGAGACGATGACTTCAAGGTGGAGAGAAATGAAATTTGTTTGAGAACAAGTTGCTCGCCCAAAAATAACACACGCTTATACACTCCTATGTGTTAGATTTAATGCGTACGCGTACGCATATATGTATAAGCGTGTGTTGTTTTTGGGCGAGCAACTTGTGTTATATATATATATATATATATATATATATATATAGAGCAACAGTCACAAGGCACTTTGCAAATATTATACATACAATATCAGCACATTGTTATGCATGGCATCCTTTGCGAGTATGAGTATATTTGTGCGGATGTGTGTATACGTGTTGTGAGAGAGAGCGAGAGAGAGAGAGAGAGAGAGAGAGAGAGAGAGAGTCATAATCTAATAGTTTCCTGAATTCCTATGATTGTGTCTTGTAGGGAGGGAACATAAAAGGAGCTCAAAACATCGCTAGCCACGTTTTTTCATGTAATTTTATGGATACTTCTCGTTTGCAATCAACTGACACCTGTTCTATCCCATTCCGGTCTTAGCAATGGTCAACAAAATCGCCGAGGAGAACAAGGTGCCATTAGATTTACCCTTCTCCTCATTTTACCTGGAGATACTTGAAATAATGGGTTGCTTTTTCGCATTTGTCAGGACAAAAGTTTGGTCGTATTGCATTGTATGTACAGTCAACAGCGCGGCCCAAGATGTGCTAGACTTCTGGCCAAAACGTAACAGTTTCCTCTAAGAATAGTGATTTGATGGTCAATTAACGTGCCAAATATCCCCGAAATAATTTAGAATGTCTACGAAGTTCCAAGATTCAAAATGTAAAATTTGCTATCTCCGAGGGGGGTTCATCGGATGGTAAAACAACTATGATGCTAATAAATCGACGACTCACTTGAGTGCTACATAATGGATTATATCAAATGAATAAGTGTATCATCAACACAGGTATTCTGCTTTCAAGAAGCACAAAAAGTCAGATGTGCTCATCGAAAATCTAGTGAAGTCAGAATGGGAGGATGATTGAAGGGCTAGCTAACCTATTCATATATAACTCAGTTTAACAATGTTCATTCTGAGCGCTACTGTGCGCACTGGACTAGTGGAGACGCTCGTCTTGTCATTTGGTCGAATCCGAAGCTTTTTATTGATACACTCATTGCTCTCAAGAGACTTCCATTTTTAAATGCGCGCATGCTTTGTAGTTAGTAGTGTGATGCTTCTGTCCATTTCGTTTAACATCGTATCTAACATGTCACAACTAAAGATACTGCTGCGTACATGCTAGCATGCTATACTCGCATGCATTATAATGTAGCATGTGCTGTTAAACTGCACGACTACAGATGCTGCTGCGTACATGCCATGCTGGCATGCTCGTGCATGTTGCAATCTAGCAATGCTAGAATGTGGCATGCGCTGTTGACTAGTTGAACTGCGCCTTTCCATGCAGTTGATCTGCCGCGCCGTCGAATCGGTCCAGCTAGCTAGCAGTGCCTCGCTCAATCATAGCGATGATGGGGCGGAAAAAATTTCCTAGCTACCAGCAGCAAGTAGAGCATGCGCTAGCTAGATGCGCCGCAACCTCCGACGATTTGCGTGTTGAGCTTTGCGAGCTAGCTAGCAGACGATCTAGCAATGCAATGTGATGTCTAGCTGCCTAGCTAGCTAGCTAGCTGCGTGCAACGTCCTAGCTGTGTGAGGCTGAACAATCTAGTAATGCAAGCGTCACGCTGCATGCACACAATTATGTGTGTCTAGACGTGCTCGCTTCGATCGTCTACGTACCCACACAAAGCTAACCATACAACTGGTGTGCCTGTAGCATGGCTAGATGGAGACGGTGTGCACAGCACATTTCTAGATCTGTCTAGCTGTGCTGCACATTTTGAATGCAGAGCACACCTTGCTAGCTTGTCTGATTGCTGTCTACGGGCAACCATGCCACATGCACGACACGGCGCAGATCATGCACGAATGTTCAGCAGATGCATCCACAGATGAGGTTTCTGAAACGCGATGAGGACGTCTAGACGTCATCTCCACCAGACAGCTTGCACACTGCACAAGCTTCTCTGCGGCAACATCATTTCCGTGCAGTAGCAGCAAATGACTTCTCTTAGGGAAATGTCTAGAGGTCGTCGGTACTGCGACAACCGATGATGCATTGAAGGATCTATATCATCTGTGAGCCTAATGCCGACTCCAATCAATCTTTTGATGTTCTCCTCTTTCGCCTGTCACGAGGCACCGGTTTGAATCTGCCAGCATTCATTTCCTCCTGCAAAGAACAATAGGTTACACGGGTCATCGTCGTCTTCGTCGTGAGCATCATCATCATCATCATCATCATAATTATCATCATCATTATGTAGTTGTTGTTGGTGGGTCCTATCTGTCATTCATGCTGATGGGATAACGATTTCATGTGGTAGCAGCAGCAGCAGCAGCATCCTCAGAAACTCTTATCGCTCTATAGACATGTTCGCAGCATAGCATTTATATGCATATAACCACGAATTTGTATTCTTCATCTCAAGAGCTGTCTCGTTGCTACCATAAGTTGTATATTTTGTGCTAGACCCTATGCCCCTCCCCTTTCTCGAGCTAGGTGGTATACTCCTCCACACTCTCAATACTTGAATATTGTTTACATCGCCTGTGAGATCCACGGAAATGTTCGTGTCTGAGCCGTCTTAGCCGTGCTTGATATTGCAGCTTCAGTCGAAGCTCTCCTCTGTGGCGCCGTCGTCTTTTATGTTTAAAATAGAAATGGGGGAGGGAGGGAGGGTGGGAAGAGAGAGAGAGAGAGAGAGAGAGAGAGAGAGAGAGGCGTACGGAGACAGAGTACAGTTAAAACCGGAGACAAGAAAGTTGAGCATAAAAGATCAACATGAGTGGCTAACGGTTTTATCATTGTTTCTCGTTATTTGTTTTTCCGGATGGTGATATCATCCTTTGGTGGTGGTGGTGGTGGTGGTGGTGGTGGTGGTGGTGGTGCTGCTGCTGCTACTGCTGCTTCATCGTTCAATGCCATCACCTTTGTTATTATCTCCGCCGTTTTCTTGCCGTTCTCCTTCTTATCCGCCACTACCAACGGTGCAAAGGATGCAGATTGCAAAGATTTGGAGGGGTTCCCTGAAACGACACAATACGGGTTATTTACGGTAAGGCAATGATACGCATTATGTATTTTGCACGTTGAAGAGAGCGTGGATTTGATAAAATTAAATAACAGAAAATAACTCGAATGAGGTGAAGGAAAAACGTTTGTTTCATGTTTTCCAGAGGTGGTTGAATACAGTCATCATCAATGTTTGTTGTACTACATGGAGCCTGGTCCTCCTCCTCCCTCCCCCCCTTTCTTTCTCTGGCTGCTGCTGCTGTCTCATTCTCTGTCTTCCCACAGATAGGGACACTGTAGATGACGATGAATGTTTGCCTGCATACGGACGTAGGATTCAAATCGATATAGTCATGATTCCCCCTCTCCCCCCCCCCCTCACTCTCTTCCTCTATCTCTCCACGCTACACCCACCCACCCACCCACCCCCTCTGTACAACACATGAATTTTGTTATAATTATTATTAGATCGAGGGTCTGTTTATGCATTGGCAATTCATTCATTCTGATTCAGTGATAAATGATAAATAACCTCCTTGCTTTGCAGCATTCCTTCTAGGCCTTCTCCTCCCCATCAGCACCCCTCCTGCTCCAGGAGGGGGAGGGACAACTGCTTTCGCATTCACCGAGGACATCGAAGTGCAAGAAGATGACGGATATAAAGAAGACGAAGAAGAGGAAGGTTTTTGTAATAATTCTTTATGGAACACGAGGAGGATTGTGACACGCTACACATACCACCATATAAGTGTACATCATATAAAGTATATATGTGTCCATGCATGTATATATTGTGTATATTAGTGCGTTGGATTGAACCGTCATCACACAAACCTTTTGTGTTGTTCCCCCCCCTCCTTTGATTCTCCTCGATTGACACCATCTCCATCGTTGGGGTCTCGGGTATATAAAGGCGATTGCGTGACGGCACAGGAGTATATGCTGCTTCTGCTGTTGTTTTATAGGAGCAGAAGTTGAATATATGAGCCATGGGTATACTTCACTTGGTAATAGCAGTAGAGATAAGATGTGGGCATGTATTCCCAATTCAGACAGGGCGAAAGGAGGACAGATGTTAAATAAAGAAAAGTGTGTGACGGATAAGTGAAGGAACGGTCTTCTTCTTCTTCTTCTTCTTCTTGTTCTTCTTCTTCTTCTTCGCTGCAACGATCCTCTGCGTGTGTTCTCCAGTATTTTAAATCGATGATGGCATTATTCACTAAAACCTCCTTCTTCTCCCGCATAGCCTTCTTCTTCTGTCTCAGGTATTGCCGTTTCAGATTCCACCTTCACAAAACAAAACAAGGGGAAAATATGTATATATATATATATATATATATATATATCAATAACAACTACATGGGATTAGCAGAGTACCACATCCTCCCTCAGCTGCCCCACCCCCCTTCTTCTCGGGGTCTCAAAGTGAATCGACGCATTGTTTTTCTTGGTGGCATAGGATGAAGCAACGACTGGGGGTAGGGGCGTTCTTCTGCTGTGTGTAAATGGTGAAAGTAGGTATAAAGTATATATATATATATATATATATATATATTATACCTAATACCAATGACTATCAATGTTAGGTGGTTGGTGACATATGTGTTTTTGAAAAGGATGCAAGTATTGAATGGTAGCAGTAGTATTAGTAGTAGTAGTAATAGTAGTAGTAATGACGTAGCAGCAGCAGCAGCAGCAGCAGTAGTAGTAGAGAGACAAAGCGTCCTTGATGTTCCCTCCTTGCTCCCGATGTTCTTTTAAATCATTCATTCATTCAATCGTACCTGTTTCGAGCTGCTGCTGCTGCATCATCTTCATCACCCCAGGGTTGCGTATCAGCGTTGAGCTCATCTAACGTCAATTTGCAGGCTAGGTAAGAAATAACGGCGACAACGACAAGAAACACACACAAATGCACACACACACACACACACACACACACACATATATATATATATATATATATATATATATATATATGCAGGTGTACATTGAATACAAATCAGAAAGGAAAGCTGTACTCGAATAAATAGCACTGACCTTCTTTAATGATCCTAGCAGCCTTAGAGCTATACGTGCCGCCCCCCCCCTTTCTTCCTATAGCTTTCTGAGGAGGAGCAGCTTCAAGCCCATCGTCATCATCATCATCATCATCATGATCCAAGGAAGAGGGGGAAGACACGGAAGGCATCGGCGGCGATGATCGCTGTGTAGTGAGTGAGTAGAATGAAAGATATGTATGTGTGTTACTCGATGTTTGCATGATGCGAAAGAACGAAGAAACGTATTTAGCGAGCCGATGACACAAATACAAACATCCCTCACATTCGCTCGAGGTCTCGATGTTCTCCCTTTACTTCTTTGGCACAGTAGGCCGCTCTGAGAGGCAGCAGCTGCTTTCCGATTGGAAGAGACCATCATCGAATGGGATGGAGATCTTGTTCGCTTGTGCCCCTTGCTCTTGCTTCTCTTTTCATTAGCTTCTTCGTTGTCGCAACCCTTGCTGCTTTGCAGGGAGACCGAGGCCTAGGATGAATGGCTTCATGCATTTAGTGTATGCTTGCACAGATTGTTTATTTATGTATATGAGAACACATAACTATATATTGATTGATGTTAGGAATAGATGCGGAGATATTAAATCAAAACATCTTAACAATAGAGAATACTCAACGCACAAATTATACACTGAATCACGGGAGGAAGATGGAGGGGGGGAGAGAGAGAGAGAGAGAGAGAGAGAGAGAGGGAGAGAAAGAGAGAGAGAGAGAGAGAAAGAGAAAGAGAGATTACATAAACAAACACACAAACACACACACACACACACACACACACACACGATTACATACATGGCTGCCTTTTGAGAAGAACCAAGAAATCGCCTTGACAACATCGTTCTTGTTTTCTTCCAAAAGCTGCCGTGCAGCCTGTCAAACATTTTGGATCGAGCAATACGTCACGTTACTACAGAAAGACGAAGAAATGCTATTTGGAACCTGCTGCTCCTCCTGCTGCTGCTATGGTTAGTTAGTAGTGTGGTGGGTGGTGTTCCCGCACAACTATGTTTCTTCTTCTTCTTCTTCTTCTTCTTCTTCTTCTTCTACTAGTACTACTATTTGTTACCGAGAGGGTTGCGGTTGTCACCTCCATCACCTTCTTCTCCTCAAAGGTTATAGTAGCCTAGTGAACAAGGAGCGGGGAGAGAGTCATCATCATCATCATCATCATCATCATCATCACCATCATCATCATGATTACGATCATCGTCCTCTTTTTGTATGGGCTGTTACCATAGAGTCCAAGCTCATTTGTGATGGGGCTTCTTTTGGACGTGATGACGACTGACTACTGCGAAGTCGGCGGCTGCTCCTCTTCGACTCCATTATCACTGCGTCACCTAGTGAGTGTCATCATCAAAACTGCTTAACACAGATTGCCTTACATACAGCTTTTTCAGCTACATTCACGCTGCTAAGACTTCTGTCGTTGTTGTTGTTGTTGTTATTATTATTATTATTATTATGTGCGAATAGCTAATAAGATGTTCCTTCTTCTTCTTCTTCTTCTTCTTCTTCTTCTTCCTCTTCTTCTTCCTCTTCTTCTTCTTTCTCACCAGCACTACTACTCAACGTCTCTCTGCCGTCGCCTTCTTCTAGCTTCCTTCTCTTAATCGTCGCGCCTCCATTTTTGTTGGCATCTTGAGCACGTTTGATAGCGCGATCATCGCCACCACCTTCATCAGTTGAGTCATCACTTGTAGAAGTCCTCCCCCTCAGTGACGTTGAAACAGGTGATCTTACTCTTTTTCTTTTTTGGATTCGACTGACAGAACTACTATGACAAGCGTCCCTCATTCTAGTCGACACCCTGCTACTTGCCCTCTCTCTGCTCATCTTCGTCATCTCATTCACTCTAATCGTTTTCTTCTCCCATTTCTTCTGCTTCTTCTTCTGACTAATGGTATGTGTTATCGTAACGTCCTCCTCCTCTGTCTCCAGTCTTCCTCCCCTTTCATCTTGATCCATTGTTGAGGTGGTAATGACGTCACACTCTTTCTCTATATTATTTATATTATCTTCACTGTGAGCACCCTCCTCCTTTCCCTCCCCTTCATCATTATTATTATTATTATTATTATTATTATTATTCTGTGTGAGATCAAGTTTAAGATCCATGAGGGGGTTGCTGTTCCCATTGCTACGATGTGATGACGGCTCAATATCCTCCTCTTCCTCCTCCTCCTCTTCATCATCTTCGCTCTCAATCTCTATTATCTTGCTACTGCTGCTGCTGTTTATGCTGCTGATATCGTCGTCATCATCGTTGTTGCTGTGATAATCTCTGCCTATTATTTCTTGGTTTTGCTCAATCTTCTCCCCTAACATCTTCTTCCCTTCTGTACCATCCATCTTCTCTGAATAAACTATGCCCTCCTCCCACTTCTTCCTCTCCTCCTTCTCCTCCTCCTCCTCCTCTTCTTCTCCTTCTTCTTCAATGCCACCCCTCCTTTCTTGTATGGTGGTGATGATAGTAGTAGTAGGGTGTCGCTGCTGAGACTGTACTACACTTATCCCTAATCTTTTGCCTTCTCCTCCTTTCTCTACCCTGTTAATCGTCGCATGACCTGGTTGAGGCTGCTGCTGCACATCCGTGCGGCGTCCTCTTCTATCTCCCACTTCTTTCTTCTTCTGTTGGCGATTTGCTCTCAACTCCTCATCTACGGCCCCTACGATCTGCGCGCTATCTTCTTTCCGAAACACCGTCGTCGAAGAGTTGCCTAGAAATAGAATCGAATCTGAATTATCATCGGTCATTGTTTCATTGTTTAACTACACTGCGGGAGGGAAGACCTTCGCTCCTGAGAAGAGTATCTTTTCTCTCTTGGACGATCAGCTCTAAGGACGTATGCTTACGATTATGATATATTCAGCACATATTGCAAATGCATATATATAAATAATATATATATATATATATATATATATATATATATAACAATATAATTGCTACCTGGCTTCCATTCTTGGTCGCAAGAAATAGCATCAGGCTGCATCACTATTCGCTGCTGCTGCTGCTGCCGTTGTTGTTGTTGTTGTTGTTGTTGTTGTCGTCGTATTGGAGGCTCGATCCCCATGTAGTCACCGTACGAGTGACGCCGATGAGGACGATGATGATTGTATTGATGATTGTAGTGCTGCTGATGGCTATAATGCTTCGGCATTTCGCCAATATCATCACCACTACCATCATCATCGTCATCACCATCATTACCATTATCATCACCACTACTGGGATTGTGGACAACTGCTACATCCCAGAAACCTGTTTGTATTTGTAGTAATCATTGGAAAAACGAAGAAGACGAATATAGGGTAGGAGGAGGGGGAGGAGTGGGAAAGGGGGGGGGGGGGGGAAAAAAGCCGATCCAGCCAATTTGGACTAGTGTAGACGTAAAAGAGATGTAGTGTAAGCATGTTGTATGTTGAATATCTGTAGTACCATCGAAATGTCGTGTCGCTAAGACAGAATGGGTGTAGGATGCCATCACACGTGGGAGAATCGAACGTAAACAGTCTGACAACAACAACAACAACAACAATGATGATGATGATGTTAATCATGATGACGGAGATGATGGCATTTATACCAAGCTTGTGATGGATGATATATATGATATTGGTGTGCGTATGTGTGTTATTGTGTGCTTTTTGTTGTTGTTGTTGTTGTTGTTATTATTATGTGTGTGTTGTTGTTATTATTATGTGTGTGTTGTTGTTGTGTCGTGTTATGTGAGTGTGTGTGTGTGTGTGTGCAGTACTGTGATCTATTTCTTGTTCCATCGAAGGCAGTTCCTGAAATGAACGGTGAATATATAATGTATCTTGATTGTGTAGCGTATCATCATCATCATAATCATCATCATCATAATCATCATCATCATAATCATCATCATCATAATCATCATCATTCACTCGTTGTGATTGTTCGGACTAGTAGCGTACATATTATACACACCACTTCGCATGATGGTTGCTGGGCAAGATGAGCAAGCGGAGAAAGAGAGAGGGGAGAGAGAGAGAGAGAGAGAGAGAGAGAGAGAGCGAGAGATGCAGAGGACAAATAAGAACAAGAGAAATACATTTCTGCAACCTTTGTCCGATGATCGTTGTCGCCATCACTTTCGTCCCCACTCACCCTCCTGTTTCGAGCTGTTTCTTCAATATTTCCAATAAATAGCATCTTGCTTTGCTTCTCCAGGCAGCCCTCATACACTTTGCAATAGGGATCAAGGCCCTTTCCACGTCTTCGGTAAAGCCTTTTTCGAAAAGCTTTCAGCAGCGCGAGGCGCTGTCCTCCTTCCTCCTCCCGCCCCCCTTTCTCTTCCATGTAGTCGATTCGATGACAAATGTTGACAAATGCAGGGAGACGCCTGAGCACAGTTGTTTATCATATTGTGCATGGCGTACATGCTATAAAATAGAAAGAGAATTGAAGATCCTAGGTACACTGCTTCCAATTAGAAGTAGATACGATGATAATAGTACCGATTCGATGTTCTGGAAGGACCCGCATGATCTCCTCCTCCAACTGAATCGTACTCTGCTAAAGCCCTCTTCAATTCGATCATCCTACGCATTACCTGCAGCGCCGGTAGCATCATCATCATCATCATCATCATCATCATCATCATGATTAGTCTCACTATCTTTGGACTACGATCGACGACATGAAGAATCTCATCATCCTCAACACATAGCAGCTTATATTTGGGCTTGCCCCACTAAAGGCACAGCATCTTTTCTTATGTGCTATTGGTGGTGGTGGTGGTGGTGATAGTGATGATCACGATGAAGACATTGACCTGGCTTTTGTACTTCATTGTCGTTAGATAGTCACACATCGCTCTGATGTCCCCAACCTTCATGTTTTATGTTTTCAGTGTATAAATGTGGAAGATGGCCATTATATACATATATGGAGGTGGGAGAGGGCGAGAGGAGGAAAGGGGGGAGGGCAAGAGGAAGGCGGGTGGAAATTATCCGAACACTACACAACACAATATAGACTTGTTTATGGACTTGACCAACGTGCACGTTTTGATGATGATGCAATGAGGAGAAACAGCAAACACAACAACCTCTGTAGCTTGGAGGAGCGCCTCGAGAAGGCAGGCAAGGAAGAAAGGAAATATATCTTGAAAAGACAACTTCTGTCTCTCTGCAACACAATACAATACCATAAATAGCAAGGAGTCAAGAAACAAGCACGACTCAAACCAAATGATGATTCAACTCGATGTAACACAAAATGATAGCGCAAAATCCGTACAGAAAACTTGCTATGACTACCCTTTTCAGAGAAGCCGAGATAAGCAAAGCCAGAGACAATACTTAAGTTCGGAAAGAGGTTGTGGGCTGCTTCTCCAAAACCACGTGTGACTCTATTTATCACCTCGGACTCCAGCATTGCGCCCCCCTTGTTCATTATTCACATCAAATATTTATATAGACATGTATGGTGAGGCTAGGGAAAGAGAAAGTCATAGCTTCAGAACAATTGTAATCAATCCATGTTTACGCTTTGGTAATAGTTTGTGCTTGCTTATGTGTGTGTTTGTGTGTGTGTGTGTGTGTGTGTGTGTGTGTGTGCGCGTGTGTACGTGAAATGGAAATCATTAGATGACTAACATACCTTAGTTGTCGGGTAGTTGGAAAAGTAATAAATAGTCCTGTTTCCCCCGCCACTTTCTTGTCCAGCTTTGTTCTGGTGATGTTGTTTCTGTGCTCGTTGCTGCCTATTACCTTTAGCGTTGTCACCTTGCCTCACCCTACTATCATTCCTCTTTTTCTTCGTAATTTGTAGGGTTGGAGCACTAGAAGCAGTCGTCGCAGAGGCAGTGGTGGTAGTAGTAGAAGAAGTATTCGTGGCAGCAGCAGCAGGAGCAGCACAAGTAGTCTCCTTCTCGATGGCGCCAGTGAACGCACTTCCTTTCTCAATGACACCTTTGTTTTCTTCCTCCTCAACTGCTGCTGCTTGGCTATTTCCATTGTCTAACTTCTTGCTTGCATCTTCTACTTTCTTGCCCCCTGTCCTGGTATTTTCTTGTCTCTCCTCCTCTACCTCCTGCTCAGCATCGGCCTTAGAGACAGAATCCTTTGTCACTTGAGAGTAGGATTTCTTTGGTTTGTCTTCAGCAGGCACCTTAGCCAAATCTTTATCCGCCGATTTCGGCTTTATAGCAGTCACGGATGCCCAGAACCGATCTCCAAACTCCTCTTCTCCCCCCCCCTCCCTCTCCTCCACCTCCATCGAAGTAGCTGACTTGCCCGCCATCCCCCCCGCCCCCTCCTTGGTGCTTTTCTCCTCCCCCTCATTCATGTTTCGCAGCGGTTGTTGTTGCTGCGGCTGTTGCTTTAATTGTAAATTGATGCTGGCATTCCAAGGATCCACCGCTTCCCTCCTTTCACCCTCCTCCTCCCCCTCGATTCGTGTGGAAGAGAGCTCTCCACCATTATCACGCTCATACTTCTCCATTCCTTGAGCTTGCTGCCGGAGTTCCTTTGGATCCCCTCCAACCCTCCAGCCCTGGTTAGTATGTTCAGACAGCTTCTTGGTACCTTCTTCCTCCCCCCCCTTCCCAAGGCCAATGGAGGAAACAGCTGTTGGAAGCACCCCCTCTTCTGGCTTCTTCTTCGCACGATCTTCCGCCGTGATGGAAGAGTATGAAATAGACCGCGTTTTTCGGTGGCCATGATGATGCGTAGGGATATGTCTCTCCTGCCCATTCACTACCTTTGCCGCACTGGCTTTGTTGCTACCAGTCTTATCTTCCATTGCGGCTATAGAGGCGTCCTCCTTCTCTCGCCCCTTCTCCTTCTTAACTCGAACGTTCCTTTCCGATTTTTCTCCTCCTCCCCCTCCTCCTCCTCCTCCTCCTCCTCCTCCTCTTCTCCATGCATTTCATCGCCTGTTGCTACAGCCGTAGGAGACGCTGACGCAGCAGACCTCGCAGCTCCCAATTTCCTATCTAAATCCTGTCTCTTTTCCCCTCCTCCTTCGATCTCTTGGCGTGGTTGAGGTATAATGCTATTGTTATTATTGTTATTATTATTATTATCATTATTATTTCTATTAGTATTGCTATCATCATCCTTTGTTGTTTTGGACGCCGGACGGTGTCTATTGCCAAGGCCCAGCTCTCCCTTGAGCCCCTTGCTATCCTCCATCTTCTCAACTTTCTTCTCTTTAGGAGGCGTATGTTGAGCAGGGGTGGTGTGCGGCAGGGTGGGGTGCTGTTCAAGAGATGGGGGTGATAGTGTTTGTGCCGGCAGCGTCGTTGTAGGCTTAGTTTTCAGAGTCGCGCAAGTTTTTCCGCCTTCATCCAAAAGGTAGAATTCGTAAGCTACTGCTCCGACTGCTTTTTTGTTTGTGCTTTCGCCAACTTTTCTTCCTTTTCCTTCTTTCTGGCTCTTGGTGATAGCAGCAGCAGCAGCAGCACCAACAGCAGAGACAGAGAAGGGAGGAGGAGGGGGAGTCAAAGTCATTTGGGTATAGTAGTTGTAGTAGTAGTAGAAGAAGAAGAAGAAGAAGCGAAGAGTAAAAGTCAAAAGAGAAGAGGTGGGATTAAGAAGAGACAGGAAAGTTTATAGGATGACTTACCACCCCTTTGTAAAGAATGATGGTTTGCGCTGGTTCTAGTAGAAGAGAATTCTGCAAATTCCCTGCTGAAATAGTAAAACGAATCATGTTCAGCGACTTAGCGAAAATACCCAATCTATTGGAAAATGCTCAACATATTGTGTATTCTCTCTTCCCCAGCCAATTTTTAAAAAATTAAAATGCAAAATCTGGCTAAAAACCTGCATTCTTTCGCCTTGATGCCTTAGCAGTCGTTGGATCCTGGTTATGGAACAATTTATTGGGTATTTCAATAGCGTGTTTACCCAGAAATCGCCTTAATCATCCGTGGAATTCCTGCACACGCACTATCACCACACACGCACGCACACACGCATGCATGCATGTGTGTGTGTGTGTGTGCATATATATTACTTGCAGTTTAACCACGCGCCCATCTTTATAATGGACTTTAGTTCCGTTGGTGCTCCGATCAATTATCGTCACTTCGAAACTCCCTGTTGATGGTGCACAGCAGGGTTAGGAAGAAATGAGAAAAGGAGCGGGAAAGGCTTAGCTACATTATTGTGGGAAGAAGTGAATGAAGGAGTATGTACTTTTATCCATGTAATATTGGCAAATATATCGAATGTGATCCAACAATCCCTTATTACCATCGGGTAAGCCCTTCCGTGTAATCTCGCAATGTAGTCCAGAGACAAAGCGATTTGTTATTAAACAATCGACTTTCTTCGGGTCTCTCCCTATGTATTGTGTTCTTCACTTAGAGAATGAAGATCTGATATGGACGCATAAAGAATATGGACGTAAAATTATCCTCACCAATTTTGATAGCATTTCCGATTAGTGGGAGATCATTGAGATCGGGGTTAAATTTTGGCCGTAGAATGCCTAACGCCGCACACAAATATATATATATATATATATATATATATACATATGTATATATTTGAAACCGAATTGATACAAATCATTACACATACAACACATAGAGAACAAAGAGGGGTAAGGGGGGATGGGAGTAGGAGGGAGCTTCGCAAACCCCAAGCATCCTCCATTTCCTCCTTCCGGTACGCCTTCGATCCGAAAACGCTGTCTGGAACATAGCCCATCAAATTAGTCTTGCGACAACACTTTTTTACAATTTTTAAAAGTAATTAAGGACAAAAACAACAAATCTTGGATGTTAATTCGACTTGCGGCCATCGACGTGCAACAGGCCTTCCCGCTGTCTTCTCCTAGATCTAGATCTAGATCCACGCGCACAGAAATAAACCGCAGATGGTACGAGTAGCCCATAAGAAAGAAAGAACAGCGAATTTTTGTGGTGCGACAACGGAAATCTTGTATAGAAAACGGAATATTTCGTACCAATTTATTTTCCGTATTTCTACCCAAAAAAATTAATTTTATAAATCGTGGTTATTTATGGCAATTCTGGTCAAAATTTAGCTATTTCCGTTGCAATTTCGACCACGTGTTGTGGTGTCACAGTGCGGCCGCAGGTGTGTCACATGCGTGTCCTGAGTTGAGGCGAGGGGGGGGGGACAAAGGGGTTCCCTAAACAGATATAGTGCCCAGTTTTTGTTGGTTACGATTTTAATAAGGAAAGAAACAAGCACGCGTGCATGTACAGGAGAGGTCTAGGCGTGGGAGGGGCAGCAGCTGCCTTAAATAGTTTGTTTTCCAACCTTGTCACAGCAGCCTTTCTTATCTGGTGAAACACGAAGACACATATACTTGAATCGAGCTGAAAACCTTTGTTTTATTTTTGTAGACTAGCTCCATCGAGACATAGGGAGAATGGGGAGGAAACCGAGACCAGGGTCGATACGATGGCACAAGTTCAAAAACCCGGTATTCTTCTTCGAAGATTGGGGACTGAGCGACAGGAATTGATCCATTCATTTGTTTCCCTACAGGAGTCCCTGCTTACACGTGCCAATGAGAAGGTAGCAGGGGGTGTCTTCGAGAGACCAGAATGGTAAACAACTCCTTTTGAACCTGTACTAATATGTAATGTGTGTGTGTGTGTGTGTGTGTGTGTGTGTGTGATTTACCAATGGGTACTACTTTATCCTAACACATAATACAAAAGGCGTAAAACGTTTGAAGTTATATTCTTCCATAATTACATATCGTTGTCATGACCATCATCATCGTAATCATCACCATCATATCATCGTCATCGTTTCGGCCCACCAATATAGGTTTGATGCATACCAACGTTATCCCATCGACATTCAAGACATGCATCAACACATGTTCTCCCCTCAAACAAAAGAGCTTTTGGAGGACCAGAAGAACGCTAGGGTTACGTTACAGTGTATGCTTTTTAGGATAATATTAGGAAAACACATGATGAGAAAGCGTTGTAGAGAAAACTAGCTTGTTTATGCTTCATATTATCTCTCCATAGGTGCCAAGGCAGCACCCGGCGCAAGCCCTTCTGGACAGAATGATGGAAAGAAGGCCGAGCTTCTCTGCCGCGGTTTATGAGGAGGATGGAGGTGTGTGATAACTGTTGATTTTATTGTGCGTTGCTGATCCAGAGGGGGGCGGGGGGTTGGGGCTGCGAGAGTACGATTCGTTTGACAACAACGCAATCATGCACAAAACCATCTGCTCAGGTGAAGAAAACATGACGCAGAAATACTTCAACAGAATGTATGAGGTAAGAGGAAGGAGAATCTTCAATTATCACATGATGATGATGATGATGATGATGATGATGGTGTATGCAGCAATCACATCAGTTGACAATAAAACATAACTCGTAGTCATAGCTACTAATGATAACAAATAAGCTTTTGATTGCCGCAATTCGTGACATCACACAGTTTCAACTACTTTCAACCCCCCCCCCCCTCCCGACCTTTCTTCCTCTCTCTGATTGCCCATTGTTTTCTGGAAAAAGCTTCTCGAGGAGGGAGTTCCAGAGGAGAAAGCTTTTTCTAAATGTGACTCCGAGTTCAAGGTGTTGTTACTGTTATATTATTTATTGTTTTTGTTATTGTTCTTACATGGTATGATATGATTGTTGACCCACACGCAAGAACGTGTACTTGCACCTCTATAGTTGGTAGGGGTGAGGGAGAGAGAGAGAGAGAGAGAGAGAGAGAGAGACAGACAGAGAGAGAGAGACTTATATTCATCCACAGTTTTTGAACACGCAGCTGCTGCAATATTATGCCCCCCACTGTAGTGACAACGCAAGATTACACACACAATATTATATATATATATATATATATATATATATATATATATATTCTTTCACAGGCTGAAGAAATGAAACTAGAAAACACGACAGGGTCAGTTGTATTTGATACATAACGACGGTGGTGGTGATGGTGATTATGACGATGATGATTACAAATGTGAATTGAACATAACTGGCATGGCTCATCATCATCAGCACTCAAACTGCAGTATTATCTTATTTAAACATAATAGCATGTGCTACCACTACTGAGCCTACTACTACTACTACTACTACTACTACTACTACCCTCTTTGTGAAAATGACGTTCATTTTTGCATTCACCAGATTTTCACTCGGAAAAGGCCGTTTCTATAGTCCCATCCCTTTCGGCGCAGATGACATTGCTGCCTACGAGAAGGAGGTGTGTGCTGCAGGAAGGGGAAAGGGAGGGGGGGACACCAAATAAATGATCATGCATGCACACATGAACAGCTTACAACATATGGCCACACTACCACTATTACTACTGCAACTATCATATACCTCTGTGTGTTTCATTATCATCATCATCATCATCATCGTCGTCGTCGTCGTGAAATGGTGGATGCTGTTAGGTTGCTATGTTATACGATCGAAGCAAGTTCTCCTGGGCGCATGATTGGGAGGGGCAGATCTCCAAGCTGCTGCGGATGGGTACCTTTAGTGGGCTGTTTTGTTGTATACTCACGCACGTCGTTGGCTCTGTTAGATAATCATTTCAAAAATTTAATAATCTGGGGGTTAAAATGATTTATGTCGTATCGTTTTCCTCGTCGCACATAAAGGCATCACGGAGAGAGAAATGAAGGGAATTCAATCCGAAATGCGGTGAGTGAGCGAGTGCGCAGCACGATGACGATGATGAGTAGTTGGTAGAAGTGATGAGTAGTTGGTAGAGGTGTTTATCGTGGAGGGTTAAGAGGCAAATGGTACTTTGGGAGTGCCATAATATACTAGTAATTTTTCATTAGATTTAAGACGTATGTATTATTGAAGCTCAACAATATATATATATATATATATATATATATATATATTGAGTAAGTGCGTGTGTGGTACATTTGATAGATTTGCAACCGACAACGCTTTGAAGCAAAGCTCTGACTCCATCACGGTATATATCGCACACAACGATGAATGATGATGCATCTTTAAGAATCGTGTTCCCTTCAGATACGCGCACACACACACACACACACACACACACACACTCTAAGTACACATTGACCTCATACTGCATTTCAATCTATCTCAGGCAAAAGCCTTCAAGCTCAGCCTTGGTAACAACATAAATTACCAATGATGCGTCTTAAAGAGAGCGCCTTTTAGACTTCATCAGATTTCAGGAAATTTCCGTGTCATTATCAATGCCTTCTTGCCTTTTGACTAATCTCGCATTTGCTGCTGCTAACTACTCCTCCTCCTCCTCCTCCTCCTCCTCCTCCTCCTCCTATTCTTCCTCTTCCTCAGGCGCGTGGATCTTTGAGAACAGAACTGAGTCGACAGCGGAAAAACTTTCATTGGAAGAACATCGGTGCGTGAGTGCCCCTCCCTACCAATAACAGCTCTAGTAATAGCAATAACAGCCGGCACTGAAGGACTCGGCAGCATATATGCGTGTAATCATGTGCGTGTGTGTGTGTGTGTGTGTGTGTGTGTGTGTGCGCGCGTGTTCGTGTATGTGGTAATCGTACATAATGAATCGTTGGCTTGTTGGTTGATAGGGAGCTTTGCCATCGGTGTTTGTACGTCGAAGCTGCTCGTGCACGAGCTGCGAGTCAATTGCGTACAGTGACGCCTGGAGAGACTCATGCCACGACATTGAAGATCATTCTAGGGAAACTACGACAAAAGGACCATTTGAGAAAGGTAGTCAGTGCTTTGTTGCAAAAGGAGGGGAGGGGGGCAAATTAGCTACATATCAGATATAACTAATGGCATTTTTGGTGAGTTATTTGGTTTTCCCTGAAGAAGTATGCGTGTATGTTCGAAAAACATGCGTGCTAATGATGCAATCAATGATGCTCCTCCTCCTCCTCCTCCTCCTCCTCCTCCTCCTCCTCCTCCTCCTCCTCCTCCTCCTCTTTCTCCAGGCACTTCAGAGAGTAGGACTCTTAGACCAAATCACGGACAAGGTGATGGCACTCATGGAAGCTGAGAGGCTCAAGGCGGCAAGTGACAAGGTGTTCTTTCGTAGCAGCAGCAGTAGTAGTAGGCTGCCTTTACCCACTGATTGTGCGGATAAGATATTGACGACGATGATGATGGTAGTCGTGGTAGTTAACGAAGGATGTCATGTGAAGGAATAGAAAGGAAAGTGCCTTCAATAAGAATCAGACAGCTTCATTCGTGATAGATACTGATAGACGCATCCTCCCCCCCCCCCCTCTCTCTCTCTCGGTTCCCCTTCTCTCTTCCTCCTTGGGCATGTGTTTGCTTCGGCGAAAATGTGCACTGATTAGCAGGAGGGTGGTGCTGACGAGGGGGACCACAAGACGGCCAAGCATGCTACCGACCAGGATGGTGAGAGCATGCAATGCCAACAACGCAACTACCACTCAACTTTGTCCTAGAGTATCATCAGCTCTCTCAGTTCCATCCTTATATTATCTTACTCAATCACCTAATTGTCGAGCATCTTCGCTCTCCGTCCATCTCTCTCTCTCTCTCTCTCTCTCTCTCTCTCACTCACACACACACACACACACACACAATTATAAGTGCATGTGCGTTTGCCATCAGCGTCTTCCCTCCAATCTCGAGTGCGGGCGCTCGGATACTTGGAGCGCACGGTGTTGGAGAGTGATGCAGACGATGACACCGCAAATATGATACTGAGGGAAGCTTCAGCTGCTTGTGGTAGTAGTAATAGTAGTAATAGTAGTTATATTAGTAGTCTCTGTAGTATATACATTTCGATAGAATTAGATGTTGGACTTCCAGCAATTTCACTTAACCCC
>ADNK01002392.1:0-28582 GCA_000320545.1 Bigelowiella natans CCMP2755
CCCCGTCGCCTTCTCCTCCCCGCAGGAGGAGGAAGAGGAGGAGGAGATAGATTGTTTGTTAGGAGGAGGGGCAGGAATACAGTGTAGTATGGATGGATATGGAAAGCTACTCCTACTATTACTACTACTACTACTACTACTACTACTACTACTGGCGTTATTAATAAAGGTGATCATGTACTCCTCCTACTCCTCCTCCTCCTCCTCCTCCTACTACTACTACTAATACTACTAATACTAACTCCGATGTTAGCAAGATTTCCTGGTACTGCTACTACTGCTGCTGCCCTCTCTCCTTCTCTCCCTGCCTATTACCCTTCTTTCCATGTTAGAGACTTCAAGCATAGACTGAATCTCCATCTAATGATGATGATGATGATGATGATGACGATGATCATACCGAATACTACACTCTAATCATCTAACTGAGAGTGGTTGGTAGTGGGTCCAATGGGAGTCATTCTACTACTGCAACAACAACAACAACAACTACTACTACTACTACTACTACAACTACTACTACTCCCACAAAACGCAGTTATTGTAGTGTATGTGTTTCAGCAGTGCCCCTCCTCCTCCTCCTCCTCCTCCTCCCCCCTTCTACATGGTATACGTGCATACATACATTCAGTAATTCTGAGGTCTCTGCTTCCCCACGTAAGATTTTTAGAAGCTCTCGTGCCTTGTTAGCAAACATTCATTAGACTGATTATCATATCGATCATCATATCGATTATCACGACAACAGACAACGACAGGGAAGTAAAAAAAAAACAGTGAAGATTGATGATGATGATGATGACACGACTGGGTGCTGTTGTTAATTCGTTCTTCGTTGATTGGTGTTTGACGATAGTACTACCTTCCCGTGTTTCCCTTGCATTACAAGCCATCGAGGTGACTCAACAATAAACACACTCAGTAACACCTAAAACAACAACATAAGAGTAGTAGTAGTAGTAGTAGTAGTAGTAGTAAATTTGTCACATTTATCTTAGTTCTCATCATTATGTACATCTGGTCATTCTGCGTCTTTCTGGAGACTTGCATCATCATCATTATCATCATCACCACCACCACCAGCAGCAGCAGCAGCAGCGGCATTCATCGTAAAGTGTGAGACAACTACTTGAAGAGTGCTAAAGATTGCTCCAATGCCAAGAAGGATGCGCCATCCTGGGTCGTTTCCAAGGGGGCGGCCTAGAATCTGAGGACCAGGAGCAGGGTGTGTTGAACAAGCACAACAACAACAACAACAACAACAACATGATGTTGCACATGATTCACCGATACAATAGCAGCAAGCAGCAAGAAGCAAACAACAAACTCAAACAGCTTCATCATCATCATCATCATCATCATTATCGCTGACCTGTGCAAGGAGTATTCCAACCACCATAGCAAACTGATTCAAGGTTCCTGCAGCAGTTAGTTAGTCAGTTAGTTAGTTTGCTACTGCATGTAGTAGTACTGGGACTATGGTAACAGTAATAGTAGTGATATAATAGCAGATATGCAGGTAATAAGGACAAAGGAGGAGGAGGAGGAGGAGGAGGAGGAGGAGGAGGGAGAGGGCACAGTCTGCTTCCAATCACTTAAATTCGCCACGCAATTGATGGATGGAAACATCAACATGAACAATAAGAAAGAATATAAGGATGCATGATTGTAATAACAACACGACCGAGAGAGCCACGTAAGTTCACAGGAGCAATTTCACCCAAGTAGAGAGGTACTGCGACTGTTGATCCTGAGGAGGGATAGTGTTCGTAGTTGTAGTAGTAGTAGCATGATGATGATCATTAAGACCATAACACTAGTTGTAGCAGCAGCAGCAGCAGCAGCAGCAGTAGTAATAGTAGTAGAAGTATTAGCATAACTGTGGTTCTTGCTATTTTTATATGTTACCTCCACAACTCACTCCAATCAGGAGTCTTGCCACTGCTAGCCACATCACACCCATCGATACAGCCTGATGAAGAGGAATAGCAGGAGGAGGAGGAGAAGGAGGAGGAGGAAGAGGAAGAGGAAGGAACGTAGTAGTGGCATGTATGTATGCATGGTTATCTAGTGTATTGATGACACTGTCATCGTCAAAGAATGTTGATGATGACACACATGATGCGTGTTTCAGTATGATGATGGGGTGTGGTGAATCTATGTCCTCCTCCTCCTCCTCTTCTTCTTCTCCATCCATCTAAAATACCAAGGCTACTACTACGACTACTTCAATCACTATTACTACTGGTGACCGTACTACTACTAGTACTGCTCTACTACTACTTAGTAGTAGTAGTAGTAAATGCTGTTAGCAATCTAGCAATTGTACCAGTAGTACCTGGAAAAGAAGCGCCAGAGTGAGGAATATCCCGTTATAAAGCCTTTGATCAGTTAATAATTTCAATAATCGTAAATATCAGAAGAGGGAGAGAGAGAGAGAGAGAGAGAGAGAGGGAGGGAGAGAGCGTGCGAGTGAGTGAGTGAGTGAGTGAGTGAGTGAGTGTCGGTCTGCTGCGACTGTAGAATGGTCTTATTTGCATTGTTGCGACTGATAGTATCACTGTAAGCTGGGTTTGCTCCTCCATTACCAGTAACGAGAGAGAGAGAGAGAGAGAGAGAGAGAGAGAGAGAGAAGGTATATATCGGTGATAGATAGTTCTGCTAGTAGTGTTAGATTGTGTAGGAATGATGCTAGTAGTAGTAGTAGTAGTAGTAGTAGTAGTTACGGGAATGGCTGCCGTCGCAGGGTATCTAACAGTGGAGGGGCAATAGTAGACCCAAGCAATCCTGTTGATCATTATCATCATCATCATCATCATCATCATACGATAGATAGATAGAGATTTGTATAGTAGTAGTAGTAGTAATAGTAGTGGTAGTTGTTGTTGTTGTTGTTGTTGTGTTTTGACATAAAAAAGAACACACTACGTACTACGATATTACTACTACAACAACATTACTATTAGTAGCTACACACACACACACACACACACACACACACATCTTCGCTTTGAGTTCTTATGTGTACCATTTGAATCCCCACCTCCTTCTCCTTCATTAATCCATCTCTCTCTCTCTCTCTCTCTCTCTCTCTCCCCCTCTCTCTCTTTGTGAAATAAAACTTCTAGATATGATGCATATTCACCTCCAATACAGAAAATTGAAACAATAATTGCCCAAGAGAAATCATCCACCCTGTGTGTAGCAGTAGTAGTAGTAGCAGTAGTAGTAGTAGCAGTAGTAGTAGTAGCATTAACAGCAGCAGTAGCACAGCAATGAACAGTATACACGATAATAATCATAATAATAGTAATAGGACGACGACGGGGAGAATCAAAATTATAACGTAACAATATGCTATAACAAACGCTTCAACCTACTCCTTCATAATCACCAATTTTGATCATCATCATCAGCATCGTCGTCTTCTTCTTCTTCTTCTTCTGCAAAAGAATGCTACTGCCGCATACTATAAATGATAGCGAAGTACCATGGCCGTGATGTCAGACTTTGTCTAATAATAGCTTCTGGTGTGTTGAGCACCGAGGTGTTGTATCTTATAGAACAAGAAAACACATAACAACAATGAGAAGAAACTATTATCATTATTAAAAGGCAAAGCAGATCCTATGGCCTACTATTCTTACTATGTTGATCTCATCACCTACGACATTACTTGTGTTACTGCTACCACTACTGCTAAAACTGCTCTATATCATCATTATTATTATTTAATACTGTACAACCCGAAGTTAATGGCTCCCATGAGAACGGAGAAGACAACCAAAATGAGTCTGGTTGTGTACCTAAAAGTAGTAGTAGTAGTAGTTGTTGTTGTTGTTGTAGTGGTACTATCCTATCCTATGTTGCAATTATCATTCATCAATATCACACTCATCAAAGAACAAATTACTAACACGCACACGCACCCTTGCTTTTGGATTGCATCCGAAATTTGTGAGTCAAATAGTGAGTCTTCTGTTAGCGAAGAGAACAAAGAGAGAACAAGTGAGGTTTTGTTGTTGAATTGTTCGTTAGTCGTGAGAATCAGCGCATATGTTTTGCATGCTTTGATATGATATATAAGTACATATTGCACACACACACACACACACACACACACACACACGTACGCATATATATATATATATATATATATATATATATATATTATATTTAAATTCAACTTACTTCCTCGTTGAGTTCCAGAAAAACTATGCTGTGTAGTTGTTGCAGTTGTGGTTAAGACAAGGTTAAAACAATGAAAATAGCAGAAACTTTAGATCGTTGCTTAGACAACGCGCGCTCATTTTTATATGTATATATGTAAATAAATATATACATATATACATATATATATATATATAGAGAGAGAGAGAGAGAGGGGGGGGAAAAGAAAGTTTATGTGAGCAAATTGCTAGGAGATGCTATCGTTGAATAACAGATGATGTATATGGCCAGCAGCAGCACAGACGACAAGGACAAGTATAATCACCATACACTGCATCTTCTTTATATTTAGTCATTCAGCACAACGTGATAAATGATATGTGGCGGATGGGTTAGTTCATTCCTTCTCGTAATGTGTCGTATCGCTTTGCGCTTTACCCGTGAAAATGTCTTGGATAACTTTCTAACATGCGAACCCATCCCTGTAAAAATATTACTATTATTACTACAAAATGCCGAATAATGACCGAGAGCTTATTCCGCTGCTCCCTCCTAATTGTGGCACCGAGCAGGCACTTCAAAATCAATCCTCCTTTTACTTACCATGAATTGCATAGAACGGGACAGATCTTAATATATCCCGGAGTGGGTCGCGAAAGTCGGGCATACTTTGCACCTATAAAGTAGTAGTAATCGTAGTAGATTGGAGGTAATGAGAGAAAGAGAGAGAGAGAGAGAGAGAGAGAGAGAGAGAGATGGCATTGCTTTCATTTATAGAGGGAAGGTTGGGGGTAACATTTGGATATTATACCTGTCGGATTGGTTTACGAGCCGCATTTAATTTTCCTCGCTTATATTCTTGTGCGTTCGCGAAGCTCATGTTCTTTCGCATCCTGATAGATGTTTTTCACGTGATGAACATGGAAGAAGACCGCAATTAAAAATAACAATGTATAGAACATGAGGGTTGATAGCTTTAGAAAGCCAAGGAAAAATTATACCCAGATTTTTGTGGGCCGGATGCGACCGGATTTTGGAGATGCCGTCTTCGATTTGCTGCAACGTGTTGTATCTTCTGATAGGAAACGATCACATGAGCGGTTTCTGAGAGAATGATCTTGAATATTGAATACCTTAGCATGGTCCATTTGTTTGTAGTCATCACTCATGACTACCCCTGCAATCCTTTGAAACGATAGCGAAACGAAGGATCAAAAGTTTGCTTAGATCTAATTCATGAAATTGTTTTGTTGTTACTATGGCGGGAGGCAGGCACGTCTCTGTGTTAGTCGCCTTTCTGGTTGTTATTTCGGGTTTGAGACATCCATATTCCTATGTCGTAACTACTAAATCATATTCAGTTCCTTCAGGATTCGGCACTCAAAGAGAGGACGCGTAGCCTCCAATAGTCGATTTTTGTACCCAATCTCGAATGACGTTCATTAGAAAAGGCCTTCGTTCGTGCAATATCTAGAGCTACGTTGTGGATTACATTTCTCCTGTGCTTCAATATCTTCTATCTCTGTGTAAGGGGATTTTCCCATGAACGACATGTCTTTTAGATGCTATGCGCACCAAAAAGAAGGCGGCTATAGACAAAATGAGGATGATCGAAGAAAAAGAGCTCAGGGCAGCTCACACGAGTAAAGACGAAGAAGACCGCAAACTCGATCAACCTGCAAGGTGCACCTTTTTGCGGAGAGACTAAATTTCCGAAACCAGTGAACATAAAACAGAAAAATGGAGACTCAAAACCACGCAGAAGGTTCGTATTACTATAATCAGGCATCATCGTGGAAATTTGGCCACTAAAAAAAAATAGTGTTCTAATTTATTGCAAATCATCTTCCTTTCGCATCAGGGGACGTACCACCGGGGAATAAGGAAATGGACATCGAAAAAAATGGAAACAAGGTAAAGTTAAGAGGGTACAGTGATAGTGAGATTGTGTGAATTTCTTGTAATGATCCGATCAAATTGTGAGGAGTTAATTGCATGGTGAAGTTATAGAGGATGCTCTGGCTTATTTAGTCATCCGTTTGTGTGTAAAGTCATTTTTACAATAAATGTCATAAAATCACATATTCGTTATCTCTATCTTCAGGATACTAATCCTTCACCCCCTGCGGTTGAGGAAGGTGGGGATCTAAAGATCGTAAAGTCTACTGCCCTGGAAAATGCAGGTTGTATTGCATGAAAATAGTGATATTATCGTTCATCAATTGTTTAGTGATGGGAACCCATTACATTTCCTATCGCTTTTTGTTAGATAAATTAACAACCTACATAAATCAAATTGAATTTCCCATTTTATCTTTAAACTACTCTTTATTCTTTTTGGAGTTCACAATCTTGTCAGCACCTTATCGAACACATATCTTCGAAAATAACAATGACCATACTGCATCATTACTCTTATGAGCAGCGAGCGAAGAGTTGTCCTCTGGGCGCATGGCCGTGTTGCTTTTCATAGCGTCGGCCATCGTAATGATAGATGCATCAGTCGAGTGCCATAATGCAGACAATTGCTCTGATGAGAGGTAGGCAGTCTGAGGAAGAGGAGAGTACAGTGTAAAAATAGTTAGATATAGGTGATAAGCCAACCTCTTTCCGTTTTTATGATATGGTGGGTATTATGTACACTGTCTAAAGCTTTGTAAGCCTTGATGCTCTAATTTTCTCACGCAGGGGCTATGCAGTCGCTGTCGGTACTGTTTCAACGGTAAAACGAACATAACCCGCTTACATACTAATCTTCAAATAAGTCATCATCATACCTAATGATAATGACTTGAATATTGCTCACATAGTGGTGCTACTATTTGCAGGTGGTCGCATTTGTGTTTGTGTACGTCAAGCTCTTCAAGTCGGAACTATATCAAAGCACACGTGAGTCTCGTTCGTGGGCGACTTTTTTCATCATCGCTATGATGATAATAACATGAACCTTCTTAGGATTAGTATGGGCGCTTTCCTTCTTCGTGTGGTGGAGTGCTGGTGTTGCTGTTCTCACGTTTCGGGGACCCTTTCTGGCAACTGGGAATGGGTAATAAACAGTAATTAGTACAGCTAATCTGTCACATTATACCGTCCCTTCCCACTATGCAAAGTCACTGCATAGCAGCTGAAATAGCGCTATCGCGATTTTTTGCAAGCATGCTACTACAACACTCTGCAAATGATGCCTTACTTCTTCCTTCTGGTCAGCTACTTTGCGACATGGCTCTCTTGGTTCTCAAGTGCAAGATTACTTTATGCCGGTAGTAGATAAGAGCGTTAAAGAAGAAGGAAAAGGAAGAACAAATGCTTAGTATTGTGGCTATAACCTATTTGTCTATGTATCTATTAGATGTTCCATTTATCCAAAGGAAAATCCAGGCCTTGTTGACCATGTAGTAGCACTAGAAAATAAATTTATTTATGCTACCAATTGAACAAAATGAAGATGTTACAGTTACCTGTTATTATTGATGGTTATCGTTCTCCGTCCTACCAGGGAGGACTCTAACCTACAGACGTTATTTCTTATCCTGCTCACATCCATCGTCGAGCTTGCAGCCGCTGGTGTCGCGTGCCACAACTCCAGCAACTGCAATAATCAGACAGGTATAGCTGAAATAGCTAGGTCCAGCTTCAAACACTATATTTTAGCAACTATAGTCTTTCCTTGCAACATTTTAATCGCATTTTTGTTCACCGCTATCGATACTATCACTGTCATCAGCAGCAGCAGCAGCATTGTTTACTTATTACAGTGATGCCTCTCTCAAACACTATCATCATAATCATCATCATCATTATAGTTTATGATATATTCTCCCCTCCTTTCCTTCTACTTCTCTAGCATTTGCTGTGGCCATTGGAGCTATTTCAATACTGTGGGTGCTTCCGTTCATGATACTTTCCTCACTGGATTTATTTGAGCTGGTTGTTGCAATTAGGGAGGGAAGAAGAAGGGGAAGAACGACAGATAGAACTGATAAATCGATAAGATCAATATATGACCCAAAACTAATCCCCTGGTACTTCCGGTGCTGCTGCTGCTTCTTGTTTCTCTTCTTCTTCTTCTCCGTACACAGTACGGATCCTCGCTTCTTGCATGCTTCTGGATCGTTGGTGCAGGAGTGCTAACGTTTGACCAGCCCTTTTCTTTCACGGGGTAAGAAGAAGATGATAATAGCTACCCAACAAATAAGAACGAACCATAACAAAGTAGTATCCCCAATACATGAAGGGGAGGAGTACTAGGGGAACTAATACGCGCACAACACTTTGTTCGTTGCATCGTCGTCTTATTATCAATCATCATCATCATCATCATCATCATCATCATCATCATCCACACATGGTCATCGCATTGCTACCACTATTATTTAGGAACGGCTTCTTTAGCACATGGATAGCTACTCTTGGAAGCTGTTATTGGTAGTAATAGTAATATGCTGATGATAGTAGAAGATGGGAGGAAGAAGAGGGGGAAGAGAGAAATTCCTATAATCCATTAGTCGAGACTACTCACTTTTATATTAGTATTTAATACTATCGTCCTCTTTATTGTTAACACCATCGGTGTCATGATTCTAATCATCGGTGTTATTCCTCTTCCTAATTACCATCAGGTTCTATCTATGCTTCCAAGACGCTCATGGTATGTATAATGTGATGTGATGATGCTATCCTAATATTGCACGATCAACGAGTCAAAATAAGATCATAGAAGTGATCTCAAGAATCTGTGTCTGTATCTCCTTATTTTCGGATTCTGATATTTTCGGGCATATTCCTCCTTGTTTAATGATTCTCCCTCTTTTTTGTCCATCTAAACGACTAAAAAGGATCTCAAGTCGGGGATGTAAACAAGCCAACAATAACCTAGTAGTACACGCTTCTTCTCATCCAATTATCGATTTATACACGGAATTCATTCACATAAAAACTGGAGAGCAGCCTCACAAACGCTGCCTATGCTTTGGCATACTATTCGAGATTACAAGATAGTATGGATAACAAAATAACTTCAAAAGGAAGAACCTGTTCAATTCCACCAAATATACATATGTATATATATATATATATATATATATATATATATGCGTATGTATGCTTCATATGCCCCTGCTTGGATCATTCTTTCGTTGTTATTAGTGACATGGCATAATCATTTGCGAAGGCACTTGCTATAGATGCTTACATCTAATCAATATCTAATAATGAAATATACGCGCATGGCACTCCATCTAGCATAGCTATAGCTAGCACTACTAGAGCAGCTAATAAATATCAGGCCCTTGCGTTGCGTTGTCACACGTACCTGTCTACGATGACCGACAATTCGACAATGCTTAACCTAATGATGTCTAGATGTGAATATCGCGTGCACGCGACTGTACAGTGTATGTAGAGCTAGAGAGTGCTAGAGTGGCTGCTAGCAATCGATATAGCAGCTAGCTTTCCTTCACACTAGCTAGCACATGACATGATGCACAGTATAACAGCTAGATGCACGCAATGCGCGCGCAAGCATGACTGCTAACTAGCTAGATGATAGAAAATCCGCACAAAATATAATAAATCATCATCGCATGCTCTGCTAGATGCTCTATACGCTACATGAAACATGTCTAGATGTGCATGTGTGTGCATTGCGTGGCTTATTGATCTAGCAAATTCTAGCAATGCGCAACAAGTAGCAAGCAGCGCACATGCTAGCATGGATGTACATACATATACTAGCGTACATGCTTGCACACGGTTGTACACTAGTACATGTGACATGTCCATACGTACTAGCGTACACTAGTACATGTACGTAACTATAGGTAAATACACACATATTTTATATCTATATATATATATATATATATATATATATATATATATATTGTGTGTGTATGTATGTACATGTGCGTGCGTGCGTGCGTGCGTGTGTGTGTTCCTGTGTGTAGAAACATGAATTTTGGAATCTCATGATGTGTCTGTGTGTCGTATACATAACTGGATTTCAATGTGTCAATTTTGGGAGATATGAATTTCATCATTAGTTGGCTTGTTTACGCTCGCGTCTACTCGTTATATCGCGTACAATTCTTTTCATATCAATTTTTAAAATAATATATAATTATATGTCGGTCGCCCCCGATCTTTTTCCTCTCTCGCACACAAAAATAGTGTGCTCGATATCATATTATTGTGTGTGTGCGTGTGCGTGTGCGTGTGCGTGTGCGTGTGCCTGTGTGTGTGTGTGTGTGTGTGTGTGTGTGTGTGTGTGTGTGTGTGCACTTGCATGTGTGCGTAACAATATTCTGACACATAAAATCATCATTTTGTGTGGAATCGAAGGGTTTGCCTTCCCGCACTTTTTATTGTGGAGTTGTTCTCAATTAATGTTAATCAATTACATTTGTGCTGTTGAGCGATAAAACGAGCAGGGCCCATCTAGGGGATAAATTTACACTCTATATTCAGAAGCTTCTTAGCTGATAGAATATTTTTTCTTCAACGCTGCAAGTTGGGCTGCTTTTCTGTTCTGATCCAACTGGTTCTTCTTTCCTCTACCTGGTTGATGGTAAAGCACAATAATATATCTCCCACACACGTTAAACCCAGATAAGTGGTCTACAGCATTCTTTGCGTCGAAGATATCCTCATACACAACATAGGCCTTCCCAACAGTACCGGGCGTGTTGCCCATCCTGATTTGGCGAATAGCGCCATACTTTCCGAAGATATCATACATCTCTTCCGCGGTGATCTTGAATGGTAGATTCTTCACAAAGATGATACGATTGACTTCTGGTGGCAGGCGCGCGTTTGCGCGGCCTCTCATTTCTCCCATGGTGACGCTATCCTCTTATTCACGAGGAAGGGTTGCGCAGGTGATGAGAGATGGAAGGAGGCTTGTTCAGAAAACCATACTGACTTCAAAAAAGGGTGCTAATCTATACATCCGACAACCATATTATGATGACGCAGATACGATTCCAGATCGTCGGCGAAAACCAAGTTGTCGCACCTGTGAAACCACATGAAAATTTGCGTTGGGGCGACTGAACAAGATCACTATTGGACTTCCGATATTTGTATATATGTGGAGATTATCAATAATTATGACTGTGCGACATGAGAATAATGACAATTCTTTGGGAAATAGGAGATAAATCTAGGTTTTACCTTTGTAAGTGGTAAACAGTTATGTCTGCAAGCTGCTGACCGATCTGTACAGCGGCTGGCTGGCTCTTGTAAGCCCGATATCGAAGGGCTGGGGGGGGGAATGGAATATGGAAACACCTCATAAGATGATACCATTTGCATGTGACTTTTCCCTTATCCTTTGAGAGAATTAAAAGCTTCGTCGTTGGAACTCATTGCAATCAGTTGCATCGATGTCCTACTACTCGAGGAAGAAAGAGTCTTGACTTTGGCCGTCTGATTTACAGGGGGTTACCCCATAGAGGAGGACCATGACAAGCTTCATAGTATTGATAATTGTAGGTATAGTGGCATGGATGATAGTGATGAGCTGAGTCACTACGATGACCGCGACAGCGATCAATCCGAGGAATTGCTAGACGAATATGCCATAGATGGTGCTGATGGTGCTGATGCTGATGGCGCGACTAACGTGGAAACAAATCCAAAAGCCCATGCCAGAGGCGATGAGTTTCGTGAAGAAGATAGGTTAGCACACCCGATAGCACTAATGATTCGTTTCACAGTCATTCGATGATCGTACTAGTCGAGGAGTTGTTTGTAACAATTTTCGGAGCTATTGGTATCTCTGTATTTCTCGGCATCACTAATTAGATACCAATCGTTTAACAAATGAAATTTTTTATGCTTGTTCCTCCCAAATAGTAGAGCATTACATACCAGTGTTCTTTTCTATTCTTGTGTTATCTGCTATCTACCCATCATCTGCTACATGCACAAAGAAAACTAAGGGATTCTAGCCGAAATGCCAATGAGCGCCTCGAGATGGCCTTACATGTAAGTGTTGGTCTTCGACGATAATGATATCTGCTGTAGTGGGTATTGACGAATAAGATGGTGATGATGATGATGATGATTCCATATCAAGAGTTGAGAGGAAGACAATGAAAAGAGGAGGAGATATTAAGGAAAGAGAGGATGTTTCTAAATAGAAAATGAGACATCGAATCATCATGTCTCGTCTATATAGCTGGCCACCACCTCATGTTAGACAATTTGGTAAATTATTTCCGTCGAGGGCTGTAAAGGCTCCAACTGTTTATACATCATTATCATCATCATCATCATCATCATTATGATTACTATATTTACGTGCTTAATATTCGCAGGTTCTTGAACGTTATCGATACAAGTACACACAAGCACAGAATGAAATTAAACTACGTGCAAATTACATGCGCGACATGGAGGAAGACATCCATAGCCTGAACGAGAGAATTAAAAGTCAAGAGAAGCTGCTCTTAAATGTCTCTCCTGAACATTATCGTGGCAGAAGAAGAAGAAGACGGTCACAAAAACAACAGTTTTAATCCAGCTCCTTGCTTTGAGAAAATGGGAATGAATATGATGTGATGATGACGATGATGATGATGTGAAAATAAGACGATGAGAATGGAGGATAACTATGCGTAGTTGGAAGCGATGATGGGTGGTTTTGCTCATTGTGACACGATTTTTCATGAACCAAACTGAGGAGTGTTTGCAACTCTTATTGAGACTTATTTTTCTTCTTGTTCTTGTTTTTCATATGAATCATCATCTATGTGCCGGTCGGTGCATCAGATCTTCCTTGGAGGCTCCGCAACAGCAGCAGCAGCAGCGAGATATCAGCATTGAAAGCAGCCGTAGCAGCAGCAGTTCACTGCGACTTAGTAGATCTATTCCTTCGCATAGGAATCCAGACACATGCACCTCCCCAAACGAATCGGACAATGAAGAGGATGGAGAATGCGTTGAGAAGGAGGAGGAGGAGAAGGACGAAAAAAATGAGGAAGGAGAAGCACCAGCTTTGCAAGAACAAGAAGATGCCTCTATGGGAGAAGGAGGAGGAAGGACAGGGCACAGTGGAGAAGTAGCTAGAGATAATGAGAAAAAGAGTAGTAGTAGTAGTAGTAGTAGTAGTAGTAGCAAGAGTGGAAAAAGAATCGACAATGATGAAAGCGTTAAGAACCGTGAAAGGGAGGAGGCACAGAGTTCCAACCGAGCGAAAACAAAGCAAGAAGAGAAGGTAGGGGGAGGGGATCGAAGGAGAACAGCGGGACAATCAGAGAGTGTTTTGTGCTCATATTACGTCAGCTTTGAAATTTTTATGCTTACTACTCGACTTTAGTGATAGTGAGTGTGTACAATGATAGAATATATTCTCTATGATTTGATCTCCTTACCATTTACCTTAAAATATATTCTCTACGATTTGGTCTTCTTACCATTCACCTCAATTCAAACTGAGAAAACCTCCTTATATACCTTGTACAAGGCGGCAGAGTTGGTACACTCACAGCTAAAGATTCGAGACACAACAATAGAATCCCTTCAAAGCCAAATAGGTAGTAGTAGTAGTAGTAGTAGTAGTAGTAGTATTTGTCGTTACTTCATTAAACATAAATGGAAGGAACAATACCAAATAACTTATCCGATTTCGGGTATGAATCTTTGTGAAAATGCATGGATTGGGATGTGTGTGCTGTGGCGAATATCATCTTCGTCATTGGTCATTTTATCGATGCGGATCTCTCACCTGTTGCGGATAAATGTGCGAGTGTGCAGCAGCCCCGTACTTAAAAAAATGTGTGGGTTTTGGGAGGGTGATGGAGGTTATGAGCTAACGATCTATTGACTTGTATGAATGATAATCAAAGCGTGCATGGCTTTGTAGTTGTTTGGTCTTGACTCTCTTCTGCACGTATCGTCTCAGCTGCTGCTGTGTTAAGCGAATAATGTCCATATATTTGATGGATTTTCCTTCTCCTCTTACATATAATCCTTTATATGAACGTAGCTGCAGCAAAAGCACAAATACAGCAGCTGCGTTGTATGCTTAAGACTCGAGAGCGAAGACTAAAGGAAGAACACGGCAGGATAAATCATCTTGAAGTAAGTATAGTCTCATCGTAGACAAAGATGGAGATTATTAGATTATATATGCTACGATAGCTTGCCGGATGAATTCCCTTCTCGGGTGACACGTATATCTTGCATCAGCATTTACCATATATTTTGAGAGGAGCATCACAGATTTGCAAGCTTTTCTTCGGCTGCTGCGTTTTGAATTTATCATCCGATTGATGAATTGTTGCCATAATGTCCACATTGCTGCTGCAGGAATGGAAGGCACGAGTGCTCACGAAAACCCAAAAGTTGAATAGCATATTTTTGAAAAGTCAGCAGCAGAAGAGACAGAAAGTGGGGGTGGTTGGAGTGGACACGAAAGAGAGGGATGATATAGAAACGTCATTAGTAGAAGTAGTAGCTGCAGTTTTAGGGTATTCGTCATCCTACGCCTTTATTCCCTTGATGGTCCAAGAGGAGGAGGACCAGCAGGAAAACAAGGAAATCATGCCAGCAGATAAAGCAGCAGCAGAGGGGAAAAGGAAAGAAGAAGTTGGGGAAACGATGAGTGAATATGAGGATATCCTCACATCCATGCAGCAGCAGGAAGGAGAAGAAGATGATGACAAGGTTTTCTTCCCGCACCAACACACTTGCAGTAGTTTTAGATCGTTGTATGGTATAATTAGCAGCAGAGACGTACGTACTGGTAGTAGCAGCAATAGATTGAATTTGAAGAGGAATATTTGGTTGTCATCATCATATCATGTAGGGTTATAATCAATCACGAAAAGAGAGCAGCCGTGCTACAGCATCTGGTGTCTCTTCCCCTTCCTCCTCCTCCTCTTCCTCGAAACGAATGTCAATTATTAACTCCAAAATACGGATACCAATGGAGGTAGGTACTGTTCATAATATAAACACGTAAATTAGACCTGAAGATGGCTCGTCGATAGTTAAGAGAATGTATATATAATGTATACTATCGATGTGGTCAACACTAAAAGGAATTATCTGGGGAAAAAAAGTTCTTCAATATTTTACCTTAACTAAGATTGCATGTAAGTATGTGTGTGTGTGTGTGTGTGTGTGTGTGTGTGTGTGCGAATACATATTCACAGATACTGTTGTGAAAATATTATATATATATATATATATATATATATATATATTAATACATAACAAACTAAGGAAATCTTTCTCTATCACTGCTTCACCATGTTTATCATCCAAAGAAAAAGGGGGGAAAAAAAGGATCATCATTCTCTTTCTGGAGGACATTATGGCTCACCAGCTACAAGTGAAGGATTTAGACCAATCGTAATGATGGCGTGACCTGAGGCAGCAGTAAACATCACGTCAATTTGTGTGATCTCTTTGGGCGGTACAACTCCCATGCATTCACTTAATACCACAACATGCATGGAGGCAATAGACATTCTCGAGCAAGCTGCATGCTACTTGTTGCAGTAACAAAATAAGCACATTCAACACATTACAATGCTATCTTCAACATGTCTAGTGACTGACTATGTGGCCACATTGTACGTACATGTCTAGATGTAGTGTCGTATGTGTGAGATGCTTGCCGCAGTCTATAGCATGCAGGCGCCATGTCTAGATGTGCGAGATCGATGCTATGAAGCTGCATGCGTGCGTACGCACTGATGCGGCATTGATGACAGCAAGGCTGTGCTCCGCTGAGAGCATGCATCACATCCCTGCTGCGCATATGTGCTCGAGCAAACCAGGGCGAAACTAGCGCAGTCACGCACGTACATGTTCGTAATCCATCGGTGCATGCAGGCGTGTGCTAGTGTGTTCCAATGCTTTTGCATTGGCTGAACCTGCATCAGCTAGTCGGGCTAGCGGGACACATAGAAGAGGCTACTACTAGAGTAAACATTGCGCCAACTAGCTTCAACATCAGTATGGAACATATTTAGTTCCACATGTTTCATTTGTCACTTATGCACTACTAATGAACTAAAAATCTAAAGATGCCACTTTATTATGTGCTAAGAATGTGACTATGACACGTACATGTACGCCCGTGATGCACGATGCAGCATATTATATAAGTAAGGGACCTCACGTAGATGAGTATGCAACACACATGCTATACATATAGCTAGTTATAGATGTGCAGCCGTTTGTTTTCGCTTCTCTTAAACGTGCCATTATATATATGCATGACTAGCTGCTGAATAAACGCATGATGATAACGTGTCTGATTGCATCCATACATGTAATGTAGATAGCTTAATCCCTAGTAGCACACTAGCATAGCCATCCAGTACACAGATCGAGCAAACGAAGACTGCCACATGCGCATTGCTAGCACGTACGCATATACACACGCGTACTAGCAGCATCCTCTTGGCCGCTAAGTATTAGCAATCTCACGTACAATCTAGTAATGTCATTGTTGGTACTTATTATTCGTTCCTTGCAAAAATTAAGACCAAAATCAGCACGATAAATAATCACCGCCAAGATTATCAGATACAACCGAGGATCTTTATTTAAGCTGTTAAGAGCTAAGTTTATTCATTGGCATCAAAACTATCAATTACACCGTTACACGCTTATCATGCGATGATGATACATCCCGGTATGAGATGCATTAGCTTGCCTTCGTGCTTGTGGTGTCGGTCGCTGTAGCAGTAGGTGCTGCAGTGTCTGCTGTTCCTTGGCCAAAATCTTCCCGATTGCAATGAAGGGCGTCAAACTCTTTTTTCCTGTTACGAATATTCGTATAATTACACACTCAGGAGGCCATTGAAATGACGACGATCAATCTGGACATTTTTAGATAGAACATGAGAAGTACGTTATGTTTCCAAGCATCAAATTTTCTAAAGCTATACGCCTCTCCTCCTCATAATTTCTCCTGATGAGCACAATATGTGTCAGTTCGTCGGGGTTTTCTTTTCATAAACGACGTTATCGGCTGCTTTCAACTTGTTGAATTTGGTTGATTGTTACCTCATTTGCTTGTTGTGTAGGTGGATTGTGAGGCCGCCATATCCGAAACTGATCAAATGGGCAATGGTGTTCTCCATTGAAAGTAAAAATTAGCGTATTGCTTCTTACTAACCCGAAAACAGTGGCCAAAGCAGTAAGCCCCGCCGCAACAAACAGGTTACTTCCGAACCTGGAGATAAACAGTGCTACCTTATGATTTTTTTACGATACCTCGCGACGACGACGATTATGATATGATGCTGCTGGTGACGATGATCATGATGATATTTCGAAATAAAGTTGTCGGCATAACAATGGACCTCCTCCTTCCGCGAGCCATCGTCTCCTGTTTCGACCTGATAACCACGTGAACGATGATGACAAATTGCAGCTTGTGACAGAGATACAAAACAACAAATCTTCCCTTCGGTGCGGAGCAACACATAGGCTGCATCATCACCCCCTACACTAGTGGAGGCACGTAGGGGGAGGGGGGTGCTCATTACCAGATCAGTGGTGACCGATAGCCGATAGCGGCAATTTTGGAATGTCGACGGCACGTCGTCGTTGTTGTTGTTGTTTTTCTCGTGGCATCACCATACGAGGAAAGAAAGAAAGAAAGAATGCACTGGATTTCAACAGTGCGACAACAGGAAAATGATGCAAGCCCACTTCGTAGCCCACTGCCACAATTGCCCTGCGCTTGTGCGTCTTGTCGATCAAGGGATCCGGTTCGGATGTCGATCAATTGATGTCGATTGCGATCGTGTTGCATCATTTCCGAAGCTCAGATGACTTCTGCTTGCACTGATTGCATGTCAATGATGTACAAAGTTGATGTTTTGTGTGTGCAGCATGCACAGCACACGTGTGACGACGTTGCCACCATCAGTGTCCCTTGGCCAAAAGTGTGCATCAAAGAGTCTCAAGTGTTGTCCATGTTGAAATCAATCTGTTCGTTTTCATTTGCATCAATGAAATTTGCAAATTTGGGTTCTTAGTTGCACGTGTTTCGTCAATGAGTTTTGTCATGTCCAAGCTGTGCATCGCATGACTTTGTGTCCCATCGAGTTGTTGCATCCCCAGCCAAACACGTGCACTTGATTCCACATGATCAGGCCATGTGTGACACTGCGCGTGCGTTGTGCAAGTTCAATGACGTGGTCAATCATGCTCCATGCAGCTCTTGACACCTTTGATGCATGTGACACGTGCTCTGTTTGTGCAAACGTGGTCATTCATCATCACTTCACACCCTTGCTAGCTTGCTTTGTGTGTCAATGTTGTTCTCAGTTTTCTCTGAATTTGGATGTGAGGGCATGGCCTTTTGTGTCCAGAAACATCTCATGAAATTGACCAACAGATTTTGTGATTGCAACTGTGTGTTCGCCCTTTCTTGTTTTTGTTGCTGTGCAATTTGCACACTTCCTTTCTGTTGCTCTTTGTGTGCATTTGAAGAGTTCATCGTCTTTGATCTTGTGATTTTTTCCCACTTCTTTTCTTGTGTGCAAGCCTTTTTGGTTTGAGACAGTGGAGTGATCCACACAAAGTGTGCCCAAATGGAAACTGCACTCAGATCGATTTGTGCATGTCAGCATTGTGTTGATTCAGATTCTTGGACCACGTTCCTGGATGCTCTCGGTTGGCCGCTGATCAACAACACTGAAACATTCTTCAATTTTGTCGGCTTTGTCATTCATCACGACTCAACATGACAAACAAACAGAAGCATCTGGGGTCAAATTGCTGGAACCAGAATGTGCAAGGCATGGATGCATGTGACTGCAATTGTTTCTTTGTGCAAAGCAATGACCTTTGACCCATTGTCACTGCATTTGTCATCAAAATTGCATTCCTTTGTGCCATCACCATCCAAATGAGACCCCTCAACCATGCGAAGACATCTTCTTGTGAGGGCCAACATCAAAATGCAAATCGCTGCTTTCTTGTCAAGCTTTGCGTGTTTCAGAATTTCAGATGAAAAATCCCGGTGTAGCAATTGATCTTCACAGCCAGCCTCCGACAAAAGGATCATGTGATTGGTTGCAACCATTTCCAATTTTTTGCTTTCCTCATTCACACTTTTTTCAACATGGTGAACAGTTTGAGTTGCGCAATTGGAAGCCTGACGCAACACTTCTTTCACATTGCGCACAAAATCCATCGATCTGGTTCATCTTCAATTCCCTGCCTTCAAATTCTTCCTCAAAAGTTTCTGAAGTGAGGAGGCATCCACAAGGTTTTGTGCAATTGACATCTGGGTGAACAGGATCATTCGTTGCGCGATTGAAACATTGCTGCATCTGCGGGCAGCACCTTTGTTCTTCGAAAAGATCACAGACATCGTTTGGAATTGAGCCACACAAGGACAGAAAGTGTGGACGATCTGCATCTGTTCTTTTTCTGTTCAAAGAGGGAATGAATTCAGTGGAAATTTTTTCACACAATGCCCATCTCTCAACATGTTTTTTTGTCCCGCATTCGTTGTTGCTTTTTCTTCGATTCGTTCATCAGCTCTCTTTTGTTCTTCATCTGACAAAAAACTCAATTTGACTAGTTGTGTGTTTGCATGGTCAAAAATTGTCATGTTCAAACTGTCGCGAAGTGCTGGCATCAATTCACAAACTGTCTCTCTCAACCATCTGGTTAAATTTCGGTGAAACCATGCACACTCTTCCACACCAGGATCTTCAAACAGCAATCAATCGAAACCAAGTGTCGAAATTTTCAGAGAGACAATGGAATGGTTGCACTTGCAATTTTTTGTCAGTCCACATGGATGAGCATGCGTGTTGGTTCAGGCACACGTGGGTCGCCATGGATTGTGTTGTGCCACAGTGACGTGTCAAGTGAACCTGGGTGTGCAGCGTCCATCGAACTGCATGCATGGCCGCACCAGCGCATTTGAATGGGCTGCTTTGCTTGCCAATTCAGTTCCAGAGTCAGGCAAGTCGAGGGTGTGAGCTCACAAGCTTGACATGAAGGCCAACAAACCAGCGAGAATGCCAGAAGAGGGTGAATGCGCTCTGTCAAAGTTTTTGCACATCTAGACTCATGTTGGCAAGAATGGAACAGGGCAGAGTGTGGTCCACAGGTGCCGGGCGTGCATCCTGTTGATTCCAGAACCAATAGCTCTTCAATTGTCGCCGGTTGCAACACCAGTTGATTTTGGCTTGAGACGCAAAAACGCACTTGAACACAATTGTGCCATTCATTTTGAACAAAGCAGAATTGTTTCTCTTGTCAGCAAAATGACCTTTCGTTTTGAAGCCAAATTGATTGATCATCTTGAACCCAATGACAATTTTGGTTTGCAGATGAACCACGTCAACCGTCCACAAATCATTGATGTCATTCTTCTTGAGGACAATGAGCTCTCTGTGGTCTGGAAATGTCACACCACCTTTCAGTTTGAAATGAACCAATGAATTCATTTTTGAGACAAGCAATTGCTGTCATTTTCCAGAATGATTGCTCCTTTGATTGAAATGGGGTGGGAACCACTGTCCCAAATTCGGCAACATCCGGGCGAAATCCGGAGAACGTGTGGACACACATTTTTGGGTGAAATCTGCATTTGACATCGGCCACGCACATTTCGTCCACATTTCGAGCTGTGCAGGGAAAAATCACCACGAGAAACCCGGACATTTTCAGACCAAAAGCCGGAGATGAGCCGGACAAAAGCCGGACGACACGCACAACACAGATGCCCACGTGATGAAAAATGAACACATGCAAATGCACACACGTGTCCTGTTCGCATGTGCATGTGTGTGTGTGTGTGTGTGTTTGTTTGTCTTTTGTTGTGACATTCATTCATGTTTGTCATTCATGTGCATGTCATGTGCTGTTTTCAATTGTTCATTCGTGTGTGTGTGTGCAACAGTGTGTGTGTGTGTGTGTGTGTGTGTGTGTGTGTGCGTGTGGGCGTGCGTGCGTGCGTCAGTGTCCAGAGTGTGTGTTGCCTCTGTTTTGTTTGTTCATTGTTGTTGTCATCGTTTTTTTTTTTCAATTTGTGTGTGTGTTGTTGACGATGTGTGTGTGCGTGTGGGCGTGCGTGCGTGCGTCAGTGTGTGTGTGTGTGAGAGAGTGCACATGTGTGTGTGCACGTGACGTGTCTTGCCTCTGTTTTGTTCACTTGTCATTGTTGTTGTCATTTTTTTTTTTTCATTTGTGTGTGTGTTGTTGACGATGTTTTCAATTGGTGTTTTGTGTGGATTGAATGGGCGTGTGTGATGCACGCAGCCCGTCATGCTGCATGATGGACTCAAGTTGAAGAAGATGCTGCTGCCATGCAAGTGCCAGCTCAAGAGGAAGAGGATGCAAGAATTTGCCAATCTGGCGAAGATTTGGGTCAGGCACGAAGCATCGGATGTGAGCGCAATGCAAATCTTGGTGAGCAACTTCTCAGGAAGTTGAGAGCCGGGGGCACATGTGTCGATGCCGTCTCAGAGCACGGTTCTGACAATGACTTTGTGGGTCTTTTCTTGATGGATGGACATGCATTCTGCAACATTCTGCTCCCGAAGTTTGAGATGCAGTGCAGGAAGAGGGCTGTGCGTCGAAGGGAATCCAAAGATGGTCATGACAATTCCGGCCGGAGACGAAGGGACAAATGTCGGCATGCATGTCAGGCACTCATCAATGTGTGATGTGCTGTCTAGCTGTGCGTTGGTCACACTGTGTGAGGTTGTGTGTGAGGCATTGCATTTGTGCGTGTTGCAGGTCAAAAGACAGGGTTTTCACTGTTGAACAAACTTTGGCAATCACTCTTCGGTGCATGGTGGGTGACATTGACGTCAGAGGAAGGCAGCTGGAGAGTGGACGACACAGAGCAACAGTGGATGGACACATGAACTTTGGCATGGAATGTCTTCTGCACACTGAATGTGAACACCTCGACGTTCGCATGCCGACTGCGGAGGAGATGAGGCATCTAGCAACAGCCGTGAAGGGCAGATGCATGCAGACAGGTGCGCATTGCGTCGTCGCATCACCCCTGATTGATTGTGCATTTGTTTCATCATCACAGCTGTTCACGTCGTGCGTTCCCCAACAATCACAACTGATGTGTTCACATTGTTGTGTGCGCGCTCACTGCAGGTGTTGCACGTGTCCACAGGAATCAAACACAAGGTGTTGCATGGCGTTTGGGGCTTCATCAAAATTGACGGCACGATGCATGAGTCGCAGCGTCCTGAAGTCGATTCAATCCAGCGGCAGCATCACAATGGCCATTGCGGAGTGACAGGCCACAAATCTGTCTGCTTGACGAAAGCTGATGGCTGCATTGCTTGGGCCAGGTTGACAAAAGGAATCCTTTGCGACAACAACATCTGTGCCGGTTTGGAACTGATGCTGCACGAGATCACACCGCCTGGTTCAGGTCTAGCAATTTTGGGAGACAGCGCATTCCGTCAAAGTGCGTTTTGTCACAGACCCTGCACCGAGCGAGAGATGCCAAACTTGAGGGGGCGCTTGGCTGCTGTGGCCAAGCACAACAAAGAAGTGTTCTGTCTTCGCACCGCTGCTGAATGGGGAGTCCAAGACGTGAAAACACAGTGGCACACACCCGGTGCAAAATTCATGCAATTTTGCAGAATTTTGCACTCATTGTGTTTCATCATGCACTTTGATTGATGTTTCATTTTGCACCTGTTTGCACCAGGGTGTGAACATGATGATCTCATGTCAAAACCATTTTCACACTTTGGTGCAAAAAAGCATCAATTTGCACCATGAATTCAAGCGAATTTCACACCGTGGTGTGAAACTTTTGCAGAATTCACACCAAGTGTGATGCGCATCCACGCTGCGTGTGCCCTGTGCTGCGGTCGCGCGCGCCTGTTCTCGTGCGTCCGCTCATTGGGGTGTTCCTCAATGCCCGCAGGCAGCTCAGAGCGCAGCGTGCGCCAGCGGCGCAGCGCATGGACCACGGAGTGAACGTGCCGTGCTGTCAGCGGATCGTCGCGCGCACATGGAAACACTCAATCACACCGCGGTGTGAAATTCAGAAAACATTTGCACTGGGTGTGATGAGAACAATGAACAATGAACAATGAAGAAAGCGTTGATCAAAACTGCACGCGCCAGAACCACGTGGGAGACAGGCATTTGCACGCAGCAGAGCCTCAACAACACTCGTTGCAAGGACTTGTCAGCACCCTGTTGGTGAGAGACACCAAAAAATCAGCCGCAACCCATGAAATTGGCAAGGATGCCGATTGATGGTGTCGTTGAGATGTGAATTGATTGGAACTGAAGCTGGCATCTTGGATGCCGAACAGCAGCAAAATTGTCAAGCAGGACAATGGTTCCACGGAAAGCCCTGTCGATTTCTTTGTCAGTCGAAGGGACACCAGATGTGGCCCCCAAAGCAAGGCAGAACTTGTCATGGGAAGACATGGCTGAGAAAGCACGCAACGTGACCACATCATCATTGGCATCAGGTTGATGACGAGACACCAGGTGACGAATCCTGGTCCAAAAACGGTCTCTGATGTCGCACGTTCCTTGGCAGGAGAACAAAAGGTGCATCAAGGACATGTCTTCGTGAGAATCGCACAGGGAGCACCAGAGAACATCAAGAAAAACATGGGAGCATCCAATGCACAGGGCCTTCACGGCTCACTAACATTTTGGAAATGTAGTTTTTCATCATTAGGTGTGGTCGCATTGACATTTCCGTCGGGTTTTTTGACAAATTATTATTGAGACATAGATCTAATCCAAGTTGGCTCGGATTATTTGTCAAAAAACCCAACGGAAATGTCAATGCGACCACACCTAATGATGAAAAACTACATTTCCAAAACAATAGACCCACCCTTACTCCAATAGTCGTTGTAAAAACTTTTGCGAAAATATCTAATGTTACAAGACATTTGCAGTGGAAATTGTTTTTCCGAGCCAATAAAATAATGAAAATGCCCTCAATAATGACATGATAAATGTCTTTATTTTGCGGCTGCCGTTTCTCTCTTTCGTCGTGACGTCTTGTGAACTGCATTTTCCAAGATACCGAATTACGCAACATCGCAAAACTAGGTACTACATGTGCCACCAAGGCATGGAGGGGGGAGGACGTAACGTGAGGTGCTCGTATTGTTTGACGCGTTGGTCAGAAAAATAAATTCCGCATGTTTGATATCAAACGGCGGCCATAATTCAAATACGTCCGGTCATCTGGATGTCTTGATCTATCTGCAGTAATCCTCATTAATGCAATGATTTGCCGTGAGGCGCGATGTTTCCTAATCTTGAAAGCACTCTTATGCAGAGCATGCGTTCGTGAAACTGTGAAATGCAAGAGACAAACGGAAGCGTTGAGAGAAACTCGAGTTGGCATTTGGGAACTGAAGCTTTTTGTATGTTCAGAACATGGGGCAAGTCCAGCTCACAGTGACTCATCATGAGAACTTCATCGGAACCACAAAAGCAGCAACCATAACCATCGGGCGCAAAGATGAAGCTCCAGTTTTCACTAAGAAGCTGAGCAGAGAAGCTTTCATGGCCTTCCGGACAAAGGTGAGAGCCAGCATTAAAGGCTGGGAGAAATTTGGAGAAGGAAATGAATGCAACAAAGAGGTCGAACGTGATGACGCCAAACATGTGGAGAAAGTTTTGCAAGAATTATGCATGCTCCTTCCCGAGGAAAAGAAAAAATTGGATGAGTTTCTCAATGGAAAGGAAGGCAAAAAAAACTGAGAGACTCTGTGCTGGACTGATGTGTGGAATGAGTTGTTTTTTTTTGAACCGTTCTCGTGGAACAATGCTTGTGACATGAAAAAATAAGCATCGAAATCACCTCCGAGCTGTAGGTAGGAAGGAAGGGGTATGTCTTGAATTATACTGATTGGAGAATGCAATGCAGACGTTATCTCTGCGGCAACAGATCTAGAGATATGAATTCACCATGTGATTACAGCAGTTGTTACACAGAACTAGGAAAAAAAATGCGTCAAAGTCAAATGCAAAAGTCACGCAGCATCGACCAAAGTGATTCAAAATCTTCTCGATGTAGTCATCCTAACACGTACTAGCGCAACAATGTGTAGCTACATGTGAGACGGATGTGATGAATTGTGATTAAACCTTTTCACAAAAGACAATGATGGACATGTAACATCATGCGTGTGCCATGCATGCCATTGCAGAACTTGCACAATGCACGAGCAGGATTTTGCATGACCTGATCAAATGCACATGTTTAGCTGGCGGCACATGCAAAAACTCGATGGGACACTGCAAAATTGTGCGATGCACAACTAGACGACATGACATGAAACACATTGACGAAACACGTGCAATGAAGAACCCAAATTTGCACATTTCGTTGATGTGAATGAAAATGAATGGATTGATTTTGCCACGCACATGCAGACAACATTTGAGACAACCTCAAAAACATTTTTCAGCCAGCAGGGGATGCTGATGACAGACATCGTTGCAAACATGATTTGCTGTTCAATGACAGTGACAAAAACATTGTGGACACAGTGATGGCATGCATGGTGTGCACGTGATGTGCATGCTGCAATGCTTCATTCGTGATCAACGCCATCAACGTTGGCTCAACCGCTCAAACAGCTGGTCATCAGAAAACATGCAAGTGCAGACAAAGCATTGCACGCATCACAGCAACTCAGCGAAACTGCAAAACAGTCAGGTCATCCAATTTCCATGCATGTCACCCAGTCTAGCAGTGCCTGCAACTCGAGAGCGGCGCTCACACGCCACGTGCACACGCACATACACACCTAGACACATTGTGCACACACACACGCACACGCATCAGACATGCATGTGCACGCATGCACACATCTAGCTAGACATTGTGACATGTCCACACGCGCACGTGGTTAGGTGGGCGCGTGTTCAGCACTGCTAGACTGCTCGCAGAAGCACAGGATCAGCATGCACTAGAATGAACTGGACAATTCTGGAATTCTAGAATTGTTGCACAATGAATTGCAATGTTGCGCAAATCGCAGGGTAGCAGGCTAGCAGGTGTCGCAACATCTGACATGGCGCCGCCCATGATCGAATTGCCTAGCTGTGGAGCTAGTCGTGTCGGCGTGCTTGCAATTTTAGTAGCCGCAACGTTCAATTTGCAACAACGCATGAATGCGTGACATGAAATTCAAATTTTGCAACAAAATCTCATCATGCATCTTTAGATCTGCCGGAGGTGCATACAAATTCTGGAAGGAGTCGATAAGGTAAGAGACATGTAATAAGTGAGATGGGTGTGATGGAGAGTACTTCGTTATAACTAACTACAATTCGATATCATCCTCCTCTTTCCCCTCATCGTTGCCTCCGATTTCATCATCTCGTTCTTCATCTACGACTTCCTCGTGGTTTCGGGCTGCTGTCACCGTTATTTAACACACGGACACACACACACACACACACACACACACACACACACGCGCGCGCGCGCGCGTGCAGAGAAAGAGAAAGAGAGGGAGAGAGAGAGAGAGAGAGAGAGAGAAATGAAATGTTTATTTTGTACCACATAAGTAATATTGCGTGTGTGTGTGCTCGGGAGCGAAGCCATAAAAGCCATCAGTCATCACAACTGTAAGAATATATGTGGTTTGCACCGCCGTTTCTATAGTAATAGTAGTAAAACTACCTGCTGCTGCTGCTCCTGGTGGTGGGCTACTCATCTCTACTGATGCTGCTGCCGCAGTACCGTCAACACCCTTTTCATCCACAACACTCTCGTCGCCTCCAGCAACTACCAATATGATAATAACAAATAAGAATAACAAATAATAATAATATTAATAATAAGAAGAAGAATCATCATTCATCGTCAGGGTGTACACAGTCTTAATAGGACAGGATGCCTCGAATGAATGAATCCTTGACTTGTTCGTGTATTTGCTGAAATTATCTGACTGTTTCCTTTCCCACTACCGCTTTCATTTCTTTCCACACCTCCCGACTGCTCCATAATCCCTGTTGTTATTGCATATTACGTGCGCATTTATACATATATATATATATATATATATATATATATATTCATATGCAGCAGCAGCAACAACCCACAGAAGAGAAATATGTTGTTTAAAAACTCATACTCATTCGTTTGATTTTACCTTGTGCACTTGACTGTCGTCCCACCTGAACAGCATCGTTTATGGAAAACACACACACACACACACACACACATAGATAGAGAGAGAGAGAGAGAGAGAGAGAGAGAGAGAGAGATGAAATATATGAGACAATGTTCGATATTCTGAGGTGAAAATAGCATCAATGCATGATCAAATGAAGCTGTTTACGTTAACAAGGTGGCACTTATTACACATAACAGATCTAATATGTATATAATATTGTGTGTTACCATCGTCGTCGTCTTGATTTTCTTTTTTATCACCAGCATCATCACCATCATCATCATCATCATCATCATCATCATCATGTCTCGCTTACATTGCTGCCGATCGAATCGAAGGCCATTAGGTTACAAACCATGCTAAATCCCGCCAGGCACTAGTACAGCAGTACCAAGTAGTACACAGTATTTCCATATTAAATAATAAATACAAACATAATATATATATATATATATATATATATATATATATACATATTTACATGGTATGCACATGTAAAAAGATAGGTCGGAAGGAGATACCCACCCTTGCCAACGACGATGATATACATGGTGAAAACCAAAAATGAGAATTTTGGGAAAATGACAAGAAATAATCGTGCGGATAAGGGGGGGGGGGGTCATGAGTAGAACACGAGCAGCAAAAATAACAACAACTCGCAAATATTAATTATTGGATACGGAGTGGAGATGTGAGTGATATTTAATGAGCGACTCCTCCTCACCATGGCTAGGAACATCAACACAAATGCTGTGTGGGGCGAAGAACTGGAGAACTCACCTTGGATGATGATGATGATAACACAAAAGCAGATTAGTAACAAATAGCCTTCTTAGCGCCATCATCGTGGTGAATTTGTGATGCATTTATGATCAAAGGTGAGCATCTGTTTCTACTGTATCAGCTACCGACTATTATCATTATCATTATCATTATTATCATTATTATTACTTGCTGTACGTGCATCATCCTTATTATCTTTTACTAATGATCTTAATAATACCGAGAGAAGCCTCGCATCTTCCAAGGAAAACAAGCCATGAGAGAAAGAATAGCACTGCCGTCGTCATACTAACACCGACCTGTTGTCATCGTCATCATCATTATCATCATCATCATCAGCAGCAGCAGCAGCATTGCCAATGAACTTGTTCCGTGTTTCACATATCATGTTGCCGTCCATTCACTGCCCTTCTTCTTGATCTAAGACCCTTCCCCCCGCCCCCGCCCTACCTCTCTCTCTACACGTACTACGTACGTACGTACGT